>JADLZK010008133.1:0-269482 GCA_015847255.1 Hyparrhenia diplandra | reverse complement strand
TACTAATCCATTAGTAGGGGTGGTTCTTTACTGATTGGTCCCGAAAACGACCACGGTAAAGGGCTCCTTGTGATAGAGCCGCCCTATTGAAAAAAATAGGGCATTCTTATAGTACCCTTTTGTAGTAGTGAAGAGATTAGCCAGATCGTTTCTAAAGCTAAATTTAGCTATTATTAAAGGAAAAACTTCCGACGGACTTTGGAAATGAATCTCAAATTGAATGTCTCTTCATCCCACTTTATTCGATCTCTACTTTTGGATAGCCCACCTCACTAGCCATCCTATACAATGTATCTTGTACTCCGGTATTTTCTTGTCAAACCTATTTTTGAGAGTAACTAAACTAGTAAATTTGGCTAATCTCTTGGAGATGTTATAAGTATGAATGCACATTCTCTAATGCAATAACAACTTAAAATTGTACCTTTGTTGGATTTATGTACCAAGGAAAAACCGTATTTCATTCCACAAATATGTCTAGGGAGCATTTGTGTCTATAAAGTGTCTAGCTAACAAGCCCACAATTAATCTAATGCATTGATGGCTAAGAGGAGTGGCTAGAAAATTAACATTTGTTTTTCTTGTGGCTACAATAATTTACTTGATCAGGGCTTACACCTAAGGAAGATAGTAGTTCCTTGGTGGTTTTCAACTACACCCAGGGCCAGGAAAGTGTATTTTCCTTGGCAGCGTTGAATAACATTCAAGGGAAATGTTTGATTACCTCGGTGGTTTTGTAATATTACTCAAGGAAACATGAATTACCGTGGAGGTTTTAAAAACACTTAAAGAAATGTGATATTTTTATGAAAGTAATTTTCAAAACATATCTATTGATATTTTTTGAAAGGCGATTACTTCAACTTTTAAGAAAGCTAACAAATCTACTGATATATAATTTTCACATTTCCAAATTAACTCATTGACTTGAAAATTATTCATGATTTATATTGCCAATGTTTGAACAAAACCTTATCCAAAATATCTTCTAAATGTGATACACGGAGGAAATATTTATAATTATAAATGAATGAAATATACTATATATTATTTTTATATACGCACACACTACACCGGGCCGGCCAAGTTAATGCTGTTGTTGTACAAGTATTTTAGGGCCATGATTCTTTGCGTTTTCTGTGGTCACAGTATTGCAGAGGTCGCCCACAAGATATTGTTTGCTCCAATTTCTAGTAGGCAAGGTCGATCGATCGAATTGAAAGCAATCGGCGACCAATCGATTATATTAATAGTTTAATATGAATAAGATAATAGTCACGTGCACAGTTCACGTGTCCTATTCTCGTCCTCTTCATTGCCGAATATATGTGCTGCACAAATCATAAGCTATGTACAACCTGTAGCTACCTTATTATTATTGTTTATACATATTACACTGATGAACTTTTTTTAAAACACATAAGATTGAGGATCATCTGCAGGTAAAAGACGAAGAGATACTGATCTATATGGAGCTGCTGGTACATACTTGCAGTTGCATATATACATGAGATCCTGGGCCTGCATGGGGTGACCTGATGGGGATTAATCCGGCGGCCGGCGGCGAGAAACCTAGGCATACATGCAGAGGCAGCATAGGTAACTCCGACAGATCAGTCCGATGTCGGACCGGCCGGCGGTGGTGAAGACAATAATAATGAGCATGAGCTTATCCTAGCTGTCCGGATCGATCGTCAGGGCAAGTGGTCTCCTCGCAACTTGGTACAGAGGATCAGAGGATTATATGGGCAACTTCTAGAAATCCGGATATACGTCTCGGGCTGGGAGTTGCGCCGCCGCCCCCAAACCCTAGGGGTGCCGCCGCCGGCTCCCGCCTTCCACCACCGCTAGTCCCCCTCCCTTCTCCTCCGGCATCACGCCGGTGGTTGAAGGGGGTGGGGATCCATCGTTTTAGTTTTTCCTAGTAGATTGAGTCTTCAATGTTCAAGGTTTCTCCGGAGATCAATTGAAGAGATTGGCCCCGCGGCGTAAAGGTCGTCAAGATCATCGATGGAGTAATGGAGCATGTCGTTCCTCAGCGGTGATGGCAAGGCGAAGACATCACCATTGATGGAGAATAAGGTACTCGACCCTTCCTTTGTCTCGTTGTGGTTCTATGCAGCCATGGCGATGGGCTAGTGCGATTTAGTTTTCCAACGATATCTATGCGGATATCGGTTGGACTTGTGTTCTCTCATGGCGAATCTGGTGAAGGCAATCGGCGATGAGTTCGACGACGTGTCGGCGGCGCTAATTTCATTATGTTCGCATGTGGAGTTTTAGCGGTTTACTTCTTTTTACAAAAGTGATGGGTATGAGGATGTCGGCGGTGGATGGTGAGATGGCCCCGTTTCGCTCGGATCGGAGCTTGCGTCCGTGGCATATCCGTTTGGGATGATGATCCTAGATGGTGGAATTTATGGCTTTTTTTCAAGGTTTCTTGTCTCCCATCAATGGAGGTGTAGTAGTGTGGTTTACTTTTTTTTTGTAACGAGGGATGTAAATTGCTTTAGTATCAATGGAATTTTTCCTTATCGCAAAAAAAAAAAAAAAAGTATTATATGGGCAGAGCTCCGGGCACAGCTGTATTTATTTTCTATCTACCTTCCTCTCGTATATAGGTTGTGTTTAGTATCCTGATTTTTTTCGTTTTCCATCACATCATTTGAATTTTCCATCAATCAAGCAATAAATGTTCCAAAAGCCATAGTAGGATAATATTTTCCATCAAGTCCGGAGTATAAAATGTAGATAAATAAAATAACTAATTGCACAGTTTAGATGTATTTTTACGAGACGCGATTCTTTTGAGTCTAGTTATCCCCATAGTAGCATAATATTTACCACAAACAAACGAAAAGTGCTACAAAGTACCAAATTCAGCGCTATAGTGCCCAATTCTAGGGTACTGATCAAACACAGCGTAGAAAACAAATATAAGTCCGATTAGCCAGTCTGGCCTAATCAAATTTCAATTGAGTTTTATTCTCGTTTAATGGTGTGATATATAGTATCAGCGAAAGCTGAGCTGGTAGGTTAATTATCAAGAGAGGTAGAGACCTTCATTGAGTTTTCGTGCATTGAAATCTACTGTACTCACAGCTACTAACACAAAAGTTGACGTGGCAATCTTAATATATAATTATGTTATGAAACTTCTCATGAAGCTTGGCCCTAAGATACCATCAACACTTGCTAGTTTAGTTTCTAATAAAGGCTGTTTTTTAGTGGAGAGTCCCACTCTTTATATAGTGTTGTCTTTAAGAATACAAAATACCATAATGAAACATGTATGGTATGGATCAAACAATCACTTTCAATGTATAATTATTTCATTCTTTTTTTTTGTTTCATAGATATTTAATCTTATGATTCCCATAAAACTTATATTTTCTGTCTCTTCTTACAGATTTTGCTGAGCCATAAAAAATGCTCATATATATATTTAGCTGTCTAATAAAAATTATATATGTACACTAGAATAATAGATGCTAAGGGATTATGTATATTTATTTATTTATATAAACTAGACTTGGAAGTACACGCTGTATATACGTGCGTACATATCGAAAACGAGAAGGCAGGCATGTGATCCGGTGCGGCGAGCGAGGTGCGTGCTCCTCGTGGTGCATTACAAATTTACGACTGCAGCTGCAGGGCAACGCATCGCATTGGGGCCGGAACAATAAACAATTGCATAAATACGCAGCTGATAGTGAGCCACGTCGTCGATCGGTCGTCGTTGGTTGTAGATCCATCGGATCCTCGTCAACACGTCGCATGATCGATCATATTCTTCTTTGACAACCTTTGCATGGCTTGCAATATACGTAGTACTCACATCACTATAAACACATGTATTTTTTATACCGTTTTTTTTTTTTGAACCAAAGACTATGGGGGAGATCCCCACAGTATATGGATTTCATTAAATTTTAAAGGTCACAGAGTACAAGGGATAAATACAGAAATTTAGCTAAAGGCGTCAAGCCAAACACAGAAGTGATCGTAGGTCAGCTTTGAATAGTGGCGCTATAGCGGCAGCAATCAGCTAACACTACTCTGCTTAGCTGCCGCTATAGCGCGGCCATAGCGGCGCTATAGCGCCAACAACGGCGAGAAACGACAAAACACTAATTTCAATAGCCCACAATTTTTTTTCATGGGTGGTGATAGGAGTGATTGCTGAATTTATCATCTGTAATCTCTGCCACTATACGAGAGCCATGTGGAGCAGGTTGACAATCTTCTCTCAACTCTATCCATCAGAAGGGTGAGATCGTCAATTCTTGGCTTCGTGGTTCCCATTGGCAAGCCAAGGTATGTGAAGGGCATGACACCAATATCACAACCAAAAGTATTTGCAAGCATTGTCAATTTCTCAGAACTAGCATTGATGGAGTACATGTGGGATTTTCTATAGTTTATCAATCCAGTTGAGTTAGCAAAGCTATTTGAGCATGGCTTTTAGGAACACAAACTATCTGCTTAGAGGAAGAGGAGGGTGTCATCTGCATATTGCACTATAGGAAAATCTTCATTAGGCTGTGGTAATGGTTTACCCACAACAGATTCAAATTTGCTGCCTTGTTGATTATGATCTGAAGAAGTTCTGCAGCTAATACAAAGAGTAGGGGTGATAGTGGATCATCCTGCCTAACTCCCCTTTTGCACTCCATTTAAAAGAATAGCTGAAGATCCCGAAGAAAAGATGGTGCGCATCCATTGAATCCACTTATCTGGCAAACCCAAGCAGGACATCACTTGTATAATAGTGGAGTGCTCAACTGCGTCAAAAAATCCTTTTCAAAGTCAAGTTTAAGAATTAGCGCTTTCCTTCGGATTGTTGGCACCGATGGATATACTCATAACTCCAAGCTAGGCAATCTTGAATTGTCGTAGTCTTGATAAACTCATATTGTTTTGATGAACCAATCTTAGGATGACTAACGCGACTGTCTACCGTAATATTGATTATGAGATTGAGGGAAATACTAATCAGGGATATAGGTCTGAAGTCACCAACGGTCTCTCGGGTTTTCTTTTTTTTTTTGGGCACTAGGGTAATATATGACTTGTTAATACATTCCAAGTTTACCTGTCCCATGTAGAAGGCCATACACAGTTCATAAAAGTCATGTTTGATGAACTGCCAACATTTCTTCATAAAAAGTCCATTAAATCCATCGAGGCCAGGTGCTTTGTCAGGGGGCATTTTCTTTACTATCTGATTTATCTCTTTAGTCGGGAATGGTGAAATCAGGTTTTCTAGATCTTCTACGAGCTGGATGAGTTGTTGCAAATAAAAAAGCATTGTTGGATTAGATGAACTCCCCATTCAGTGATTATATGATGACCACAAAAGACCTGCTTTGCTTCCATGGTCTTGATTCCATGCTCCTTGATCATTCTTTAGCCATGTGATGTATTTCTCCTGAAAGAGATAGTTGCCATACCATGAAAGAATTTTGTACATTCATCGCTAAACTTGACTCTGTTGACAGTGTATCTATTTTTCCAATTATATTTTTATAATTTAACCACACCTTCAATTGCTTTCTGACTGCAACCTTCAAATTTGCCTCATGATTATACAGACCTCTTTGATCTTCTATAGAGTCAAGAAGGCTGATAACTTCATTTCAATTTGATATCAGGAGTCTCAGGTTTGAGATATTTCTGCTCCACTGTTTTAACCTTGATCTGAGGGTCTTGAATTTTCCTAATATCTATTTTGCTTTATCTGCCATGGTTATTGATGTGTTCCAGCAAGCTTGAACTGTATCAATGAAATCACTTTGCTCAGCCCAATAGTTCTCAAACTGAAAAACATTAGCCTTTGGGATTTTGATGCCAATAACAACCTGACATGGCAGGTGGTCTGATGTGATCTTTGCTAGTGGGATGACTTCAGTACTAGGATATTCTATTGTCCACTTAATCAATGTGAAGAACCTGTGTAGCTGCTCAAGGAGAGGATTTGACTGCAAGCTACTCCAGGTGAAGGACCGTCACTTGAGAGGTAATTCAACTAAGCCCATGTGGCCAATGGCATCGTTGAATATTAAGGTATCGCTCAAATTTCCTCCTGGTATGTTTCGGTTGCTAAGAGACCGATAAAAGTTAAAATCCCCTAGAAATATCTAATTGTCGTCATTGTCAATGTCATAATTTTTTTATTACCAATCGTGTGTTTATCAGAACAAAATTACACCGTGTTATTGGTAATAAAAAAACATGACATTGATGATGATGATGATGACATTACACTGTGTTATCGGTAACTTTGTTTGAAAAAATATTCTATAACGATTTACATAAACTTTCTTAGAACTCGAACCACGAATATCCAGGGTATATTTTTGAGAGGGATTCTTCCAACTATTTTCCCCAGAAATAGAAGAATATATCTGTCTAACGAAAACTAATTAATACCGGAGAGAAATTGGAGAATCCATACCAAAGGATTATGTGACTAAGACTGCATTTTGCAGGGATTTAGATTCTCATGAAATGTTTAGAACCATATTTTCATAGGAAAATACTTCTATGATTCATCGGAATCAGCTTATGAGACCATTTGGCTAGATAGTAGGCTAGATTCTTATTAAAAAAAACCCAGTTTTTTTATTAAAAATTAAATACTTATGAAAATATGTGAAAAATCAAATTTTAAGGGCAACAGACAACATGAGATGGCCTAGAGAATTCCTACGAAAGTAGCATGTGGCTCTTTCAAAAGATGAAACATTTCAACTCTCTCTAATCCCCCATGCTGCAATCGTGCTCGGAACCACCGATGATTCTCGTGAGAAACGGATCCGATCCTAGCATCCAAGAACACATTTCTCTACTCTCAAAATTAAAACCAGAGGATTCTCTCTAAAAAGAACCGTGTCTCCAAGAATCAACAAGACAACAGGAGAGCTAAAGTCAATACAAGAGAAACCCCCATAGCTGATCAAGTCAAGGTGTAAGGGTAGATACCACCCCATCATACCGTACGTAGACAGAGCAGGCAAGGAAGGAGAGAAAGAAGCTCATGAGTCATGAGCAAGAAGAAGCATCATCTGCCAAACACAGAAAGAGGAGATATTTTCTCCCAGCACACACAACACTTTTTTTTTTTTTTTTTTCTGACCTCTCGTCTAAGACAAATTAAAAGTATACGCTCTGATACAAACACACACCACACACACGCACACCTCACACACGCCACCTTGTATACGAACAAACCTACAACTACACCTAGAACTAGACGCAACGTGATGGACACTCGAAAATCATCCGGACTCAAGGCGTGACGCACGCCACTGACCATCGGGGCATTATGAGAAACAATTTAAAATAAACTGGAACACACATCCCACCCACCCGTGGAAATCGTGGGGGAGCCAAGGCTCGAACCCACGGCGTCCGGCTTCGCACCTGGAAGCCGTGACCAAACGCTACGCTCGTTCCCCAGCACACACAAACACAAAACATAGAATAGCATCATCATAGCATGCCATGGAAAAGTATCATCCTCATCACCATCTGCCACCACAGCACACTCACAAAACTTTTTTTTTTTTTCCCTGTCCTCCTCGTGTTTTTATTCCTGGCCTTGGTGGGTGTGGCTGCTGGGTGGGGCCAGGTGGAGAGAAATGACAAATCCAAGCAGGCACCAAATCGGACGACGCAGGGTGCCCAAATCAGGAAGGATTTTAAGGTTAACCGGCTGCCACCGGCCACCGCCGGTGACGTTTCCTTTCGACGGCTCCACTCCTTCTATATATTACCCGCCTCTTTTTCTCCCTCCCTCCGCCCCCTCACCCCCCTTCTTCTTCTTCTTCCTCACCTCCGATCCGCCACCGCGCCGGGCCGCCCGCCGGAGGTCCCAAACTTACTTCCTGTAAAACCCCCACCGATCTTTACCTTGCTATCCTCTTCTCCGGCCCACTAGCTAGCTTGCTTGCTAGCTACAAGCAGGACCCCAAGGCCGGCAGGATAGATAGCTCTGATTGGTGGTCCGGGGTACGGTGTTCTTGAGTCGTGAAGCGACCGTACAGTGGCTAGGGCGGGTTGCGTGCAGGATGGTCGTCAAGGATCGGGAGTGAGCTGCTCCTGGTCGTGGAGCCTAAATGTACCGCAAGAACGACTCGGCACTCTCCTGCTTCTACCTCTTCCTCCTCTGGTTCTTCTTCTTGAAATAGACCAGCACCACCGGCCACCTTGCTTGCTTGAGCGAGCTCACCGCCACCACGCACCAGGCAGTAGCAGCTATAGTCACTAGCCAGCCCTGCCAGTTGCTTGGGATTGGGGATCCATCGATCGGTCGATGGAGCTGGATCTGAACAACGTGGCGGAGGTGGCGCCGGCGGAGAAGCCGGCGCCGATGGAGACGAGCGACTCGGGGTCATCAGAGTCGTCGGTGCTGAACGCGGAGGCGGCGTCCGCGGGGGCGCCAGCGCGGCCACAGCGCCGGCGGAGGAGGGCTCCAGCTCGACGCCGGCCGTGCTCGAGTTCAGCATCCTTAGGAGCGACAGCGACGCGGCCGGCGCGGACGAGGACGACGACGCCACGCCGTCGCCTCCTCACCATCACCATCACCAGCACCAGCAGCATCACCAACAACTAGTCACTCGGGAGCTCTTCCCGGCCGGCGCTGGAGGCGCTGGCCCGCCGCTCCCGGCGCCGCAGCATTGGGCCGAGCTCGGTTTCTTCCGCGCCGACCCGAACCCGCCGCGCCCGCAGCTACAGCAGCAGCAGCAGCCGGACATCAGGATCCTGCCGCACCACCCGCACGCCACGCCGCCGGTGCAGCCGCCGCAGCCGGCCAAGAAGAGCCGCCGTGGGCCGCGCTCCCGCAGCTCGCAGTACCGCGGCGTCACCTTCTACCGCCGCACCGGCCGCTGGGAGTCCCACATCTGGTCAGTACCCATCGCCGGCTGTTTCACCTCACCTACCAACCAATCTATCGCTTCTTCTGTTCTGACACAAACGTTTCCTCTTCCTCCGAAATAATGCAGGGATTGCGGAAAGCAGGTCTACTTAGGTGAGCAGATTTCAACTGTAATTTCTAGTAATCCTGTTTGTACTAGTGTTAATTATTTATTTCGTGATCTCGAATGGATGGTCTAACCGATTCAGTGATATCTCTGGCTCTGGCTGATAATACAGGTGGATTCGACACTGCTCATGCTGCTGCAAGGTACAGAACGAATTCTCTTCTGAACCCCGTACATAGCCTGTACTGAATTCTGATGGGATTAATCATCACTCTGCTGCTTGCAACCTGCAGGGCGTACGATCGAGCGGCGATCAAGTTCCGCGGCGTCGACGCCGACATAAACTTCAATCTCAGCGACTACGAGGACGACATGAAGCAGGTCGGTCGGTCGGTCGGTCGGTCTACTGCATGAACAATGTTTTTGCAACAACAACATCCACTGAAACATACATCTGTTTGGTGCAGCAGATGAAGAGCCTGTCCAAGGAGGAGTTCGTGCACGTCCTGCGGCGGCAGAGCACCGGCTTCTCCAGAGGCAGCTCCAAGTACAGAGGCGTCACCCTGCACAAGTGCGGCCGTTGGGAGGCGCGCATGGGGCAGTTCCTCGGCAAGAAGTAAGAACAAAATTCAGTCCATCTGATGAATTAAGCTTCTTGTTTCTTGCTGCAAATAAATTCATACTTGTGTCGTCTTTCCTCTGTTAGTTCATGCTATAGTCGATCTCGATCGAGTTGGTACTAGCTAGCTTGATATATTAGTGGTTGTTTCAATCATCAAAAGATAAAAAAAGCTAGCTAGGAATTAAGGGAAGTGGCTAGGGAATTCCTCAGTCCTCACCGGTGGGAACGCCATGCTTGGGTGCAGGTACATATATCTTGGGCTATTCGACAGCGAAGTAGAGGCTGCAAGGTTGTTGATTCTGCCATTCATATATGCAAACAAATAAAAGAGAGAGGCTTTTATCAGTTATTTTTATCAATCAAGTCTTTTGATTTCCAAAGGGTTGAGTACCGACTCGATTCTCGTTTCTCTTCTTGATTTCAAAATTCAGGGCTTACGATAAGGCAGCGATCAAATGCAATGGTAGAGAGGCCGTGACGAATTTTGAGCCAAGCACATACGATGGGGAGCTGTTGACTGAAGTTAGCGCTGAAGGTACGTATATAGTGGCCCGTTGATAACTTTTTTTTATTGCATATCTTCAGTTGATAATTAGCTGATCAGCTGATGCACTTGTTTCGGTTAAACCGAGGTGGTATTAGTGGCTAAACTGTTTGATTTTTTTTCTACTACAGTTGCTGCTGATGTTGATCTGAACTTGAGCATATCTCAACCGGCATCTCAGAGCCCCAAAAGAGATAAGAACTGCCTAGGTCTGCAGCTGCAACAAGGATCATTTGAGGGCTCCGAATCGAAAAAAACAAAGGCAAGCACTAGCGCTACTTTAATTGATAAAATTTTCTTCTCCGGTTTTATTGGCTACCCAATGAACTATTGCACATAAATAACCTAAGCTTCGCTTTCACCATGCTAGTGACGTAACTATACCATGCCTCTTGTGGATCAAGTCCTTTTCATAGCTTACCTCCATCCTGTTTCTACAGCTGTTAGTGGCCCGTTTTTCATTTGACTGACCTCACAAGTCGGAATCATTAGGCAAATTATTTTATCCCATAGTAAGGTTTCTCTTTCTGGGTGACCACGACAGTTGAGCAGAACATTTTTTTTTTCCAACCAAAAATGAATTGTTTAAGGAATTATAGAGCGTGGACAACTTGGGACCTGCCGATAATTCAACTGAAAAATCTCTTGCTTCTGATGCAGATTGATACTCCCTCTGAGCTGTCGGGCCGCCCTCATCGGTTCCCTCTTATGACTGAGCATCCACCGGCCTGGCCTGCTCAATCTCACCCCTTCTTCACAAATCATGAGGTTAGGTGATACTGATGAGTTACTGAAATACAGGCAGTTAAAAATTAGTTTGCTAAACCTTACAGTTCCAAGGATTAATTGTCAAAAGTCAAAACTAGCATCACATGGTTTCGGGTCAAATTGTTCGTGTTGTGCAAATAAATCTGGCATGCCATCTTGAGTCTTGACCATATATATATGACGAACAAACAGAGATTGTGCAGTGCAGCCTGAAGGTGTACTTTCAGATTTTTTAGTTGGTTTCATCCAGTTTCCTTTCTTGTGTGGCTGTCAATGTAGCTCTTGTCCTACATCGCTTGCTCATTTTCTTGGATTCTAGAGTCCTCCTGTTCCTGTCGATTTCATGATATTAATGCGCTCCACTTTTTTCTTATAGGAAGAATAGTGCAGCTCTATGAATAGAGAGTATGTTAGATGTGTTTGATTTTTTCCTTCAAAAGGAACGTCCTAGACTGGTCATCAGTGGTAACATTAATTCAATGTTAGGCTAATCATACGGTCAAACTATACCTGCCGCCTGTACCCAAGAAATTTTCAAAAATGTTCCTTTCCATATATTTTTTTTTTGGTTATATATACAAGCGTGGATATTTTTCAAACCTTCCTTGAAAATGAAAACAAAAGATGATATACTTGGGAACTTGCCATCTTTTTGTATTAGTGCAATCATTGAACTAGTAGAAGTACTAAATTTGCTAATTGTTTCGAACAAAACATAATTTAATTTACCAATCAACCGGGGTAGTTTCTTCAAATTGATAAACTCTCGAACCTTTCATGATTCAGCTGACTTTGAAGTCGGTCTCATAAGTGTCGTTTTCTGATTCTATTGGACGGAAAGTTGAGCTTGACGTTTTCTGTCCAACTGAACTGATGGAAACACTAATTTGGAACAAGTTCCAACTTAAACGAAAGGCAGATCGAGCTGCTGCTCATTTGCTTCAAAAAAAAAAAAAGTTTCCATCATCAGAAAGTATTAGGATTACTGAACTGTTCATATTGTTCTTACTTAATCCTACTTTATCAGTAAACATGTATGCTGAATAAACTTATGTTGCACCGTGCAGACTGCATCATCGAGAGATCTTAACAGGAGGCCTGAGGGGGGTGTTCCCAGCTGGGCATGGAAGGTGACAGCAGCTCCTCCTCCCAACCTACCATTGCCGCTGTTCTCCTCGTCGTCGTCCGCTGCAGCATCATCAGGATTCTCCAATACCGCCACGACAGCTGCCCCATCGGCCTCCCTCCGGTTCGATGCACCACCATCGTCGTCTTCGAGCCATCATCGCCGCTGAGAATCAAGAAGCCACACTGTAAATCTGCCGGGAAGCTGGCATTTTTTCCTCCCTCTGGGTGTTGCAACTTTTTCGGTTTTGCGCCGTCCGGGGGTGGTTTCTTGTAGTGGATCGATTGGATTCTTCATAACTGTATTTGCATACTGTCATACTGCCCAAGTGAAAATGCTCCTCTCTTTACACACTGCTGCTCTTGGTCTTGGTCCTTGGATCGGAGTTACTCTTGCTGCTAGAGACTAACTTGAACATCTGAGATACTTTGATTGATCTATAAACATACATTGTGTAGAGAATATATCATTGCTGAAACTATTGACAGAAGTATATACAGCACAGGTTTCATAAAGCTTCAGAGAACCAAAGTTCTGGACGATTAATATTCCAGTTCCTACTTTCTTTGGCTGTCAATTCTGTTCTTGTCATTCTTGCTTGCTTTGAAACCAAATTGCACTGTGTGGCTGTCAATTCGGTTCTTGTCGTTCTTGCTTGCTTTGAATCCAAATTGCACCGCGTACTGCCTCGTCCTGTTTGTTCTTACACACAGCTACAAGAGGGGAGGTCAAATAGGTGACACATTTGGTGCGGATATATGCTACTTTCTCCGTTCCAAACCGTAGATTGTTCTGACTTTTCTAGATATATGACTTTTACCATGTATGTTATGTCTAGTTACATAACAAAGTGAGTAGCTCCTAACTGTATTAGGAGTATTCCATTCTAAACAAAAAATATTGTATTAGATGCATGTAACCAAAAATGATTTCATTTCCTGAACGGCATAACTGTTGACTTTGGTCATTTTGGAATAAGACTAAGAAATGACAATAAGCCACATCTCAACCTTTTACATATGCTTTAGCCATGGATACCAAGAGAAACTTTTTGTCGAGGATAGGATCAAGAGAAATGCCGACAGCTAGCCTATTACCACCGTCGTTAAAAAAGCCAAGGAATCTGTCATTCATGTTGAGGGAGCACAATTTGTTTGACGCCCACTAGATACAGTACTAGATTCCATTTCAAACTCGAGGCGGGCGCATCGAGATTCGAGCACTGCCGCCTGTTCATTGATCGACTCATTCCCAGCTCGCTCATCTTCATGCTGCATGCATGGCCTCAAGCAAAGAGAGGAATTATGTTGTTGGTGATAAACTAATATGTCCATATGGGTGCTGCAGTGATACATCGAATTTGGTATGGTGCTAGTACTAGGACCAATCCCATGACTCCATTTGATCCCTTGTTTACTCGTCTCCATGTGCCTCTGAAAGTGTATACTATACCAATTGCGGCACACAAGTTGGCAATTGTTTAGTTTGTTGTTTCAGTGGGGAAGAAGGAGGCCAGCACTATCATCATCAACTTTACTATTGAGTTCGGGAATTTGGGGAAGGTTCTGGCAGGCTGTAGAGTCCAGCCCCACACTCTATTCTTATCTTCTTGTTTTTTTTTTTACATATGAGCCCTTTTACATTTTACATTTTACGATTTACACCAACACTCCCCCTCAAGATGGGCTAAAGATGTCTATCATGCCCATCTTGTTACAACTTAACTCATTTTCACTTGGTCCTAAACCCTTTGTGAAACAATCCGCTAATTGACTACGTGATTTTACATAACCTAGCTTTAGGATCCCACTATCTAGCTTCTCCTTGATGAAGAATCTATCAATCTCAACATGCTTAGTGCGATCAAACTGGACCGGATTATTCGCAATATTGATCGCAGCAACATTGTCACAATGAAGCATCATGGTCTCATTTCTCAACACCAGCAGCTCCTTTAGCAAGCCTTTCAAACCATAACATTTCACACAAGCCCAAAAGCCATTGCCCTATACTCGCCTCTGCAGTAGACCGCGCCACAACCGCTTGCTTCTTGCTACGCCATGAAACAAGATTGCCTCCCACAAACACACAATAACCAGATGTAGATCTCCTATCATCCCTACAACTTGCCCAATCTGCATCACAATACCCTTCCAAATTTAGGTGTCCATTCTTCCTAAACCATATCCCTCTCCCAGGAGTTCCCTTTAGGTACCTCAAAATTCTATAGACTATCTCCATATGTTCTATCCTTGGGTCATGCATATACACGCTTACTACACTCACAAAGATAGGAAATATCGGTCTCGTATGACATAAATATATCAACCTCCCGACCAATCTTTGATATCTTTCTTTGTTGACAGGGATCTCCGGTCAAGCACAAATTTGATGATTTTTGTCAATAGGAGTACTACATGGTCGACATCCAAGCATTCCGGTTTTACGCCAATAAATCCAAGACATATTTCCTCCGAGAGATGACAATTCCCTTGGGTGATCTAGCAAACTCAATCCCAAGAAAATACCGAAGTGGTCCTAGATCTTTCACCTCAAAGGCTCTTCCCAAATTTTCCTTCAAACATTTGATTTCCTCCTCATCATCTCCAATGTAATGACTATGTCATCCACATATACTTTGCCATAATGGTGATAAATGTCCCTCTATGCTTATAGAAGATCGTATGATCACCATTGCATTGAATGTATCCCATGTAACAAATCGCCCTCCCTAAACCTGTCAAACCACGCCCGGGTGATCGCTTTAATCCATATAGTGACTTCTTAAGTCTCGCACACCTTCCCAACGGTTTGACTATTTGCAAACCCCTGGGATTTCCATGTAAACCTCCTCCAATAGATCTCCATGAAGAAATGCATTCTTCACATCCATTTGATGAAGAGGCCAACCAAAGTTAATCGCACAAGAGATTAGGGTCCTAACAGTACCCATCTTTTTGCCACAGAGCAAAGGTCTCATCATAATCAATGCCATACGTTTGACTATACCCTTTTGCAACCAACCTTGCCTTATATCTATCCACCTCTCCTTTTGGGTTTTGCTTCACATGTGAAGACCCACTTACATGCCCCCCACTCTTTTTCCTTTTGGAAGTGGAACCGGTTCCCATGTCTTGTTCTTTTGAAGAGCATGCATCTCTTCTTCCATTGCCGCCTTCCACTTAGGGTCCTGTTTTTGCACACTTCCAAATCCCTTGGAATAGGCACTTGTTTGTAAAGATGCAACAAATGCTCTATATGCATGAAAGGCGAGAGTATGAGAGGAAATTAGCAATGTCATGATCCGTACTAGGACTAGGACACTCAAAACCATAACGAATGTGAGGTTTTCCAAAGTTAGATCTAGTATCTCTGCGTTGTGCAAGAGATAACTCTACATGCTCAAGAGTAGGAGAGACATTACCAGGTGACCTAGATTGGGTCGAGGAGCTCACTGGAGAGAGGTCCGAGGAGAGACTTGGGACTGGAGAGACAGACTCATGTGGCTGTGATGCACTCACTTGCTCCCCCTGGCTCCTAACTTGCTCCCCCGACTCCCCGAACCTCTTCCTTCGATACACTTGCTCCTTGGCAAATCTTTTATCAATCTCTCCCCCAAAGAATCACCTTTTCACTACCCTTAGCAATCGGCTCTTCATTTTCACCATCAATCATTTCTACATTCTCAACCACCTCTTCATTCTCATGGCCATCACTTCTCATATCCGCAGCATTATCTTTTCTCATATCCGCAGCATTATCTTGATTCACCACCTCTTTGGTCTTAGACACAACCACTGGACACGGGATAGTGCCAACAATTACTTCCCTTTGAGCATCTCCTTCTCCCTCATTCTCATTCTGCACACTACCACTCTCCCCCTCTCTACTGTCACCCTCGGTGACTGAAGAGAATTCCTCCAACAACGGATCAAGATCCCATGGTCTTGTGTAATATGGTTCAAACTCACGAAATGTCACATCCATACTCACGAAGAGTTTCTTTCCAATGGGGTCCCAACACTTGTAGCCCTTTTGTGTAGAGGAATATCCAACGAAAACACACTTTACTGCTCGAGGGTCTAACTTGCCAACTGAAGGTCTATGGTCCCTGACAAAGCAAACACAACCAAACACCTTTGGGGGTACCTTGAATTCTTGTTGTCCTAATAATAGTTCAGCCGGGGACTTCATTCCAAGAACCCTAGATGGCATACGATTAATTAAGTATGCTGCTGTCAACACTGCCTCACTCCAGAGATACTTAGGCACATTCATTTGAAACATCAATGATCTTGCCACCTCTAACAAATGTCTATTTTTTCTTTCAGCTACACCATTTTGTGCTGGAGTATTAGGACATGTGGTTTGATGGAGAATGCCATGACTAGACAGATATGCTACAAAGTCATTATTCACATATTCCTTTCCATTATCGGTCGCGGATAATTTTAATCCCGGCATTAAACCGATTGACAACCAGGATTATGGAAGTCTTGGAAACATCGGAGAACCTCATGCTTACCCCTAAGCAAGTAGACCCATGTCATACGAGTATGATGACAAATAAAAAAGTGACAAACCACTTAAACCCACTTAATGATGTAACTGAAAGGGGACCCCAAACATCGAATGTATCATCATAAAAAGGTTCACAACTACGGGAGGCCGATACTAGAATAGGTTGACCTTGTATGTTTCCCAAGTTCACAGGCATCACACACAAGTTGGTTTCTATCCACACCCTTAAATACATCAGGATACAATTTATTTAAGCTTTCAAAAGGTACATGTCCTAACCGGCAATGAAGCAAGATGATCTCCCTCTTCTGTGCTTCAACAGCTGCTGCCAATGCTGACTCCCCCTGGTTAATATACCACAGCCCATTACGCCTGACTCCAGTCCCAATCACTCTCCCCGTCCTCTTCTCCTGAAAAATGCAAGAATTTTCATCAAATGTAACAGTGCATTTGAATTGATCAACAAGAGAGCTAACAGAAAGGAGATTGACTGGGAAGGATGGGACATGCAAAACAGATGATATGCAAAGAGATGGAGTGCAATCTACAGACCCTACACCATGAATGGGTTGGGAGGTGCCATCAGCGGTTTGAATAGTCTCAGAATGGGCATGTGGAGTGAATGCTTTAAATAAACTAGATATGCCTGTGACATGCTTGGAAGCACCTGAATCGATGACCCATTCTATGTTATGCCTATATGTGGATGCAAGTGCCTGTGCCTGAGTACCTTTGCCCAAATGGGCATAGTTGGCAAAGTTACCAAAGTGACTGGTAGTGGCAATCATAGGACCATCTGAAGTGGTTTTGGAACTTTCAGATCCTTTCGTCTTCTGCCATTGTTCCCATTGCTGGACTTGCTCTCCGGTCAATGTGATAGATGGAAGATCCCCTGGGGTAGCACTCTCCCAAGTAGCAACATTGGCATGAGGACCACCACGACCTCGCTGCCCACGTCCTCCTAGACGTCCTCCACCACGACCACCACCTCCTCCTTGATCACCACGAGCACCACCACGACCTCCACGACTTCCACTTCTACCACCATAGCTCTTGGGAAGGGGACAATTATAGCTCAAGTGTCCCTCCCCTCCACAATTATAGCACTTTTTCTCCGCCACTGTGGTGTAGGCTGACTTTACAGGATTGTTACCACTCATCATCCTTAGTCTGCTCTCCTCAATAACCATGGCCGATACAGCCTCCTCTATGGTAGGCAAACTCTCCTGGTGACAAAAGGCAGCCCTCCTGCTCTCAAACTCAGGATCCAAGTTCCTAAGAAAATGAGTCACCCTCCGATCTTCTATCCACTTCTGAACATCTAGAGCATCTTGTGGATCTCTCATTCGAAGTGGAGCATAGTGGTCCAGCTCTCCCCACAAGTACGCAATTCACTAGCATATTGTTCCACCGGTCGCCTCGCTTGTTTCATCGCATCGATCTTATTCTCAATTTCCATCATCACCATCACATTCCTCTGCTTGGAATACCTGTTACTCAAGGTCTTCCAAATTTGTGCTGCATTTTGCATAGTGTCCACTATTTTATAAACAGATGGTGACATGGACCCCAATAGCCACGCCACTATGGTAGAGTTTGTTGTATGCCAAACTTTCCACTCAGGGCTAAGCTTGTTAGCCGGCTCAATACAATCCTCTGAAAGGTAGTGCTCTACTCCCTTTCCTCCTAGGATCACTTGCACTCTTCTAGCCCAACTCAAATAATTTTTACTCCCCTCAAGCTTCACATCATTTGGCATGAGTTCTAATTTGAGTTCACGCGTCTCCCTAGGGCCGATCAAACCCATCTCCAAAAGTCCCTGAATCATGGACATCATCTCATCTTTCAACTCACTCTTGGTAATTGGTGAATCACCTGCACCACCACTACCACTGGAATGCTCACCTGCTGCCTTCTTTGCATCCTCTTCCTCTTTCTTCCTTGCTTCCTCCTCTGAACTCATCTTCTCTGTTTCACCAGATAAGCAACACTTTTCTTCCCCCAACACCAACGCAGTCAGAAACGAACACTACAGCAGCTTCTAATCCTCCGGCAACAGCTCCTCTGCAACCTCAATCAGAGAGCACCACACTTGAATCGGCAGGAACCAATACCCACAGCAGCAATTCCGTCCACTAGCCTGGCCTCCACGTACAGCACGCAGCCTTGAGCTCCACACCTACAGCACCTTGGCCTCCACACGTACACGTACCAGGGACACGTACAGCACCTTGGCCTCCACACGTACGTACACGTACAGCACCTTGGCCTCGTACGGAGCCGCTCCTCCTGGACTCCGCTCACGCCCGCTCGTACGAGCTGCTCCTCCCCGCGCAGAAGCAGACCGCCGCTCGCACTGCTCCAGCTCACGGAGCCCGCTCCTCCTCTCTCGCACAGGTACACAGCCACGCTCCGCCACCGGCTGGTGCCCGCGCTCACGGATTCGGGCGCAGTCTGGCCACCTCGCGTCCGCACGACCGCGTGCTCCGGCCTCACGCACTCGCCGAAGCTCGCCACCACCTCCACACGCCAGCAGGACGCCGTGCCACCGCCACCACGCGCTCACGCTCGCGCGTCGCCGCCACCGACGCCACCGGAGGCCCTAACCCTAACACCGGCTCTGAATACCATATTGAGTTCGGGAATTTGGGGAAGGTTCTGGCAGGCTGTAGAGTCCAGCCCCCACACTCTATTCTTATCTTCTTGTTTTTTTACATATGAGCCCTTTTACATTTTACATTTTACGATTTACACCAACATTTACTATGGAATTAAGCAACATATATAGGCAGTAGGCACACATATATATGAGATCCAACCCAATTGCCCATAGATAAATGGCAAGTGTGTACTATATAGATGTTTGTGCCATAGGTTCTTCGCACGGTCGGTTCAGGATGCTTGTGTTATACTGTATTTTGTTAGAACATAACCATATTGACCTGCCTTTTCGATCTTGCAAGAGACATAATAAATTGATTTTATTACATATACTAGGTCATCATGACTTTCTAGTTTCCTCCAGATAAGAAATGAATTTGTTGACCAAGGCTTCTTAGTTTTATTAATAAGTTTTAATCTTCCTAATAATTCCAATTCTTCATCTTCGTATTATTGACGACGTTGTTGTTGCACATTTTGAGCAATGAGGTGTACGTAATATATGTGTTGGAACCATCATTGGCCGGTTATTCCCGTGGTCCAAGAGACTTGTCAACAATATAATACTCAATATATAAAGGTTTAACCACAGGGATTCTGAAAACATCAAATAAAGAATAGCTAGCCAAGTTAAGGGAGAAGAAGCTAGTCTGTTTTTGAGACCTGTAAGTCTGTACCTTCATTATTCCTTCCGTCCTAGAAAGGACCACAGAGACATATAGAAATATTCAAAGAACAAATCATCTGTTAGATCACCGACAAACGACCATCCAGTACCATAGGAAAAATAGCCGCAAAGTGAACAGAGTACAACTGCCCATTTGCAACATAGAGATCAATCAACAATATAGTAACCACTAAGCAACAAATGACAAGCCGTACTTATAATATATACTATGTACTAGCTCTTTGTTCTTAATTAAGGCCAATCATTTCTATTTAAAATGTTGCCTTGACCCTGCTATAATGTTGGTTGAGAAATTTAAAACAAAACAAAATCGACTAGCATATGAACTGATCTATGGGCAATGTACAAATAATGCCCAGGCGAATTCAATTCTCACCGTGAGCTAAGCCTAGCTCTATTCTGAGTGTTGACGAGAGTCACCTTAATTTTCATAAACTGGATCTAACTACAAATTTAGTGAATTTTTTTCTTTTTTTCGAAATCATGGCGTGTATTGCTTTAAGGGAAAATTTAGTGAAAACTTGTACGTGGGTCTTCAATGTCAGTGACCGCGTGCTCTCGTGAAATGTACGAAATTGCTTGTGTCCATAGCAATGGTAGAGAAAGAATATCATTAAAATGGACAGCAGCACTCCATCATCTATTTGGATTTTTAAGGATTGGAGAGGGCGTCCTTGTTTTCTTGCATGTGGTGTGGGTCTCTCTCTCTCCTTTTGGCATGCATGATTCCACTCTTAGCTTTCTCCGAGAGGAAATATATTGGTATTTTATACGGCACCGAGTTACGTCACTGCTTACGTTAATTCCCAATCGGATAGTAATAATCTAACAACCTTATTGCATGACATGCATCATGGACCAACATATATATATTATATATATAATAATTAATTAGTTCAAACAAATCAGACAGATACCGGTAGTACTAGTACTTTATATATGATCTGCCCAGAGCTAGCTAGCCCTGCTGGCGTTTTGTTTAATCTTCTGTTGCTGTGATTGATTCCTTGTATTAGGTGTTGTACTCGAAGGATCAGTTAGGTTCCTTTTTTAAAAGTTGTCTTATATATATATTGTTTGAATAATAATGCTCTTTGTTGGCTGGGTGGAGATAATCTTTTTCAACCCCTGTGCAAACACTAATCTATGCACACTACGTACATATACATATGTACTAGCTACTTGTTTTAGTATGCTGTTATACTCTTCTATCTATAGTTAATTGAACAACATGATTCCTGCTAAGCCTACCTTTATTTGGTCATATGTGTGTGTGAGAGAGATGGCACGGTCTTAAACATTGTACTATTATATATGTATATTCTTCCTGCCAAGCAAAAGTGATTGTTATTTATTAATAGGTACGGTTGTAGTACTAAACACAGCCATCCATGCACACATATACATCAACCTGCAGCTGCTAGCTCAAACAAGCTGCAAGTAAACTAGAGCTGATGATATAGTGTATGAAATAATACATGCTGCAGGGAGCTGCTGAGTCAGATGACAGATGTAATTTGAACTGTATTTCTTAATAATGTCTCGATTGGTGATCTGATGCTGATTCCTCTTTGGTTGTAAACTCTCTTTTATTCATTAATAATTCTCTGATCCAGTTGATCATGATGGAGATTAAATAAAGCCAGTTTGTAGTCTAACTTAACTAGTATGTTAGTAGATCCCGATTGGCCAGCCTTAGTAAAATTATAATTTCATATATATGCAACAAGTTGTTAATATATATATGGGCAGCCCTCCTTTCAAAAAAAAAAATTTTATATGGCAGCTATAAAATACAAACAACTAGTGTAGGCTCTATTGGATTCATAGATGTGAACTTGGAAAAGTTGTTGTGAAAGTAAGCTGTGAAAAACTTTCTATGAGCCATGAGATGCGAAAAAACTATAAGTTATTTGATTAAAACAACTATAAAACCTATACTCTTCGCTCATTTCCCTTAAAACGGATTTTAAAAATATCTTTTATTTCCACCCATTTGGAAAAAAAACTGAAAGCTGAAAGCCAAAAGCTAAACATAAATCTAAGATGATTTTAAAAAGGTGAAACAATTTTTTTTTTTTTAGAAAAAACAGCTTCAGATTCTACCTATTTAGTTAGCATTCTGCCTTTTAGTAGCAGGAGTACTTAGAGGGGTTGAACAAACACAACCTTAAATGGCAAGAGTACAAATGCAGAGTGGGAGTAGTATCCGGTTTTGGTATGACAATTGGAGGGACACAACTCTGATATCCTAGGCACCAGAACTTCTTTTTCATTTGCAAAACAAGTACATTATTACAGTTCACAAAGTCCTTAATCAGGCTGATTTTACTCAGCTACTATTCTTGCCCATTTCAGAGGAAGCCTATGGCAAATGCAGCAAATTCAACAGGAGTTAAGCAATGTGACAGTAACTGAAAGTAAGGACATTTGGAGCTTTTCTTGGTGCGCCAATTTTTGCAAACATTTGGTGGGGCACCAGCAAATACACATTGTGTACAGATGGCTTTGGAAATGCCTTTGCCAACCAAAGCACAAAGTTTTTTTTTTCTGGCTTCTAATCAAGGACAGCCTTAGCACAAGGAACATCTTGAGACGAAAGAACATGCATCTGGAATCTTATAACTGTGTGTTGTGTCTACAAACACTGAGGAAACATGTCAGCATCTCTTCCTGCAGTGTCCTTTTGCCAAGTGGTGCTGGAGTTTAATCCATATTGACATTCCTCTTAATGAAGACTTTTCTGAAATTTCAAATTTCTTCAGGGACAGGTTGCAGTCCCAGTTCTTTATGACGGTTGTTATCCAGTACCGTCTCGACTTGTTCTTCAGGGACAAATTTCAAATTTATCCAGTAGATGCTAGGTCTCGATTCGGTAATTGTGGTTACCGTCTCGACTTTGTTTGAACTTTATTCTGCTTAATGAAAAACGCGCAACGGCGTGGTCTCAATTTAATTATGACGGTTGTAATACTCATGTGTTGGGCTATTTGGTCATCAAGAAATGAACTAAGTTTCAGAGGAATCCAGCCCTCAACAAGAAATGCAAGACTTCGCTTCCAGAAAGAGCTTGTTTTGCTAGTGCAAGACTGAACCTGCAGTTGGACCAATGGATTCACAACCTCTTGTAATGATTAGTATTGTTAGAGTTAGTCTCATTTTTTCTTTGTTCCTTAATTTTGTCTGTAATTCTTGACTGTTCCAGAAAGAGCTTCATTTGCTTCTGTTTTTGCTTAAATAAAATTTATCTGTAGGCTTCGGCCCCTCCAGTTTCTTTAAACACACAACCTTAAACCACTTTATATATATGAACGCGTTGTCTAGAGACATGGATGCAGCCAAAAGGTAATTAAAGAAATCACTCTATGCATGTATAGGGTTATGCTTGTTAACCTCGGTTGACACGACGTGATAGCTAAAGGAGAGGCCAGCAGCAACCTACAATTGGAGGATGCATTTCAGTTGACAGAGACGCGGCACCAAATAGTAGTAGTGAAGAGTGATGCACAATATCCATCTGTCTGTGCGTCGGCATCGTCTCTCTGCCCGCGCTGTCACTCTCAAAATTGCTTGCTCTACATCGTCATTGGATTCACACGTGTACCACGGCGTGTGGTGGAGTGACATTATCCTCGTGAAACTTTGTTCAGGTTTGGAAGTAAGCAGCTGGAGGGGGGACCAAATCCTGATAAAATCGAATTGGTGAAATCCTTTATCTTAGAAATATACAATTATTTGAAGAAAATATTTTTGTGTTGCTAATCCAAATGGATTCTCCACGCGTCAATCTCACTGAATGCGCTATACAAAAAAAATGAAAAATATGTGTTATAGAAGTTTTCATGAAGATACTGCCACGTCGTGTCGGCCACAGCCGAGCGTGACGGCGGACGGCAGAAGCAACGTCGCCGACGCCGAAGGGGGCGCCACGGGCGTTCGGCCGTGGCCGCTTCGTCCGATGATGTGCACGACCAACTGACCTGTGCATCCACCGCCGAGGTCGACCCACTGTTGCTGGATGCGCGCTCGGACGCCCTGGCCGATCGAGTCTGCAGATGACCCGATGTTGCTCGAGGCTTCTCTCTGGAGCAACCGGGTTGTTCCGCCGATCGCTTTGGCGGAGGTGGAGGCCACACAACCTGGTGGTAGCTGCCGACACTACCTGGGGCAGCCAACACCGCCACCTTCGCACCCCGCCTCACCCTCGGTGACCACTCGGCTGGGTTTGTCGGTCATGCCAATGCGGATGGCCTTCGACGACGCTGCGGACGTCGAGGCGGCCATGCAGGAAGACGATTACCTGCCAGGCTTTGGCCCGTCGAAGGACACAGTCAACGCTGAGGCCGCCACGCAAGACACACCTACCGACACAGACGCAGTAGCCGTCGCCTCTCCGCCTTCCCTTGGCAAGAGAATAAAGCAGTTCAAAGACAAGGTCCTGCGCAAGGCGTCGACGCCTTTATTGCCTCTGCCGGTGCAGGTGTCACCGCCTCAGCCTTCGCGCATATGCCAGTTGCAAAGCGGGGGGAGATGTTGGTGATGCAGCGGATGGGGTTCATTGATGGATCGGACGGTGCCCTCTACGGCGGAGCGGCAGGGCCTACTACGGCCAGAGTCTGGCGGCGACCGCACCCTCGCAAAAGGAGGCGATGTGTCACATCTTCCCCGGACTCGTCGGTGTAGGACCGCGGCCGGTCGGCTTACGCCGCGAGGCCGTCGCAGGTGATCGGCGTTGTCGACTAGGTTGTTTATGTAGTGAGTAATCGCGTTTGTTCTCTTTCTGCTAGGGAGGGCTGAGCTATTTGTATAATTGTATTCCCCCTAGTGCGTCGATCATGGCGCGTCGTTGTAACTTTCAACTTTTCATCCGTCTTAATACAAAAGACGCGCAAACCTCCATGAAAATAAATTATCTAAGCTGTTTTTTTTATAAATGTATACATTTGACCAAAACATCAACACACATATACATTTCTATAGTTTAACTACCAACACTCTTTTAGAAAAATACTATTGTATTTATAATTCTTTGATAGAGGAAATTTAATATCTTGAACATTGTGGGGCATTCAAAAGCATTGTTCATGTTATTGAAATAACTAAGAGTGTTGCCGAGACAGTAGAATCTGTCTTTTTGATAGAGTCCAAAGGGAGACTTTCAAATAAAAGGTACAAATATGTATTAAAATTTGAAATGAAGACATGGATTTGGAGATTGTTTTTGGGAACTCTCGGAGATGCTCTAGGTGCATATATGGCTTGTGACAAAAGGCAATTCATTTTTTTAAAAAAACAAATAGGGCCTCGAGATAAATGGATCCAGTACCAACGTCAGGCCCTTTAGGATGATCAGTGTATTCAACCCAACTCGGATCGGACAGAAACGTCCTGGGCTTGTTGAAGGTCCATAACACAACCACTTTTCCAGCCCATTCAATTTTTGGGAGGATCCATCCCCCCAGGCCATCCAAATGAACTGATTGTATATGGGGCTCCAAAGCCCATTACTCCAAGTTCCTATTAGTCTTGGAGCCCACTGCTGCAACTACTGGGCTTTAATTAACCCAGCCCACCAGCGCAGTAGAAAGGAAGCCCGCGACTGCGACCATCTCTGATCGCCCGCAAGCAAGAGATCACACACACACTCGCATCCCAGCCAGAACCCTCGCCGCCGCCGCCACCGCCACAGCCGCCGACGATGACGTCCATCCGCAGCTCCGCCGCGTCACTAGCCCCATCGATCCGCGGCGCAGCGGGGCTGGTCCGTCGGGAGGCGCTGCGGCGGGAGCTGGACGGGTGCCAGCTTCTAGCGGGAATCTGGTGCCACGGGTTCACGGTGGCGCAGCTGCGGAGCATCCGCGCGTCGCTGCCGTCCACGGCGCGGCTGGTGGTGACCAAGAACTCGGACATGGCGGCGGCCGTGGCGGGGACACGGTGGGAGGCGCTCAGGCCCTGCGCGCGGGGCATGAACGCGTGGCTCTTCGTGCGATCCGACGAGATCCCGCCGGCGCTCAAGCCGTACCGTGACTTCCAGAAGGAGTGGAAGCTCCAGCTCAATGACTTCACTGGCGCCGTCTTTGAGGGACGACTCTATGGGCCTGACGACTTCAAGCAGCTCGAGGCCATGCCTACCAGGGTGCAGTCCTACCAGTACCTCCTCGGATGCCTGCAGATGCCCGCCGTCAACGTCCTTGCCGTCCTTCGAGCAAGGCAGGAGGCGCTGGCGGCCGAGGCTGACAAACCACCCGCCGGAGAGGCGGCACCGGCGGCCGAGGAGAAGTGACCCGTCGACGAGGTTTCTTGGCGTTCGTCTCACTCTGCCTCTGCGTTCTTTGTATGTTTTTGCAGCTGTGGCTTGGCTTAATGAAGCTCCCCTTTTTTTTCCCTTCCTCTTTGCGCAAATTTGTGCTCCTCAAATTTGTTCAGTTTGGGATACATGTAGTAGAAAAACTGATTGTATCATAACGACATATATTGCTATCAAGTTCATGAACTTCATTTTGGAAGTTGGAGTGATGCAGAATTGCCATTGCTGGTTCAGAAACCAGACTCCAAAAAGAATTGCCATGTGCAACTGGATATTGTGATGTGTAGTTATCTGAAAATTGAATTTGGTAACTCCTGCGGTTTATGATTTGAAATAAATATTTTTGTTGGTGTGTTTTTAAGCACTCCCTCTGTTCTAAATTATAAGCGCATTGAGTTTATTAGTAATTTAGTACATCCATTTTGACATCTATAGATATAATAATATGTCTAGATACATAATAAGTTATAATTTAGAACGGTGCGAGTAATATTTTTTATTGTGTTGTTCATCTGCAAATAGTAATTAAGTGTGCTGTGGCTCTGCCTAATGAACTGAACAGCTATTTTGTTGGCTATTTTGTTGTTACATGTGAGCATTCAAGAATCTTGAATCCAACTTTCTCCTGCAACCAGGAAGCGAATAAAAACAAGACTCAATGGAAACAGTACCAGAACATGTTCCCAAGCCGTGCTGAAGCTTGAGGAACATTTGAAGACAAAGATCTAATGATCACGAGCAACTGCTCTTACATTCAAGATCTTGCCAATACAGCATATTGCCTTTATAATTAAGCTCCAATGATTTTTCTTTCTGGTACCGTAAATAAACACATATAACATACTACATACATTCCTCTTCCTATATAGACAAGTAAATTGCGGATGTTTCCAACAACACAAGTGCGCTTGAGTGTCCAACCATATCGTGTCTTCGGGTCCAGGATGAATCAACCCGATAGAAGCCACCTCAAATACTCAGTTCCATCAGCATAAGCAGGCCCATCATCAGGAGTGGCTACCCTCTTCCGCATCAAACTCTCAACAGATACAGGTTTCCTCTTACGCCCACCAACTGAACGTGGTCGCTGCTCATCAGCCTCGACAAAGTCACCCTGCAACCAATCGATGGGAAATCATTAACAGTCCCTTGCAAGATGCATTTTCTGAAGGAGAAAGCACAATGTCTGATTTCAAGATAATCGTTATCTGGTGATCATTTGTGATACCTCAGTGTGCACATGAGCGCTTGACTTCTCATGATTGTCCCTTACATGCTTGTAAGAAAACCTCTTGCCACACCCAGAAAATTGGCACACAAAAGGCCGATGCTGCTCACGGACCGCCTTAACATGCTTGTCCAAATTGGATTTCTGCAGTTTCAAGTTCACCAAGAATGAATAACAGTGTTTTCTGATAGATTCGAAGGAAACAAACCATAAGAGAGTCAAATAGTGTTTAAGATTAGAAGCCATACCTTTGAAAATGAACAGTTGCAATCCTCAAAGTGGCATTTAACCCTCTCAGAGACGCAGGGAACCTTCATGCATCCGACGATGGCGCTGGAAATTCTTCTTTAGCTGTTTCGTGCCACAGATATCACACTGAATATGTTGATGGCAGGATTGGTTATGTGCCTTGAGGCATTCCACATTTGAAAAGAATTTCATGCAGCCTGGTTCACAGCAGATAACTTCTGTGTATTCCAGCTCGACTGCACCACAAGTAGCAAAAGTTTATCATGACAGAGAAAGTTGAGAAACTACTATCAACATTGATAATAAGCACACTTGCATACATAATATTATGCAGAATAGATGAAAAGCATACATTAAGGCAGAAAACACAAACCAGTCATATCAGAAAGACATTTTTCTTATATAGACTAGAGAGTTCATATTGATAAATACAGTTCAGATGATGAGGTGAACAGAGACCATAACTACCTACTAACAATAGCATCAATATACGATATCAATTGGGTTTTCAATGTGTTCTTTTAAATTCAGTGTCAGAATTCAGAAATATGGAAATGGTTGTAAAGTGTCTCTCTCACCATGAATATACTATATCAATTGGGCTTTCAAAGTGTGTTATTTAAACTCAGTATCAGAAATATGGAAATGGTTGTAAAGTGCGTCTCTCACCATGTGATTCTTCGTGCTTCTTTAACTTGGAAGCATATTTGAAAGTCTTCCCACAGTTAACCTCAGGACAGATGAATTCTTTCTTACTTTCACAAGGGGAGCCATCTTTGTGGATTTCCTGAACATGTCTCAGCATATTACCCTTGATATTGAACTTACGGCCACATCCTTCGATAGGGCACGCAAATAGTTTCCCTTCATGAGTAAGTAAATGTCTGCTCAAATGATCCTTCCTGCTATAGCTCAAGGGGCAACCATCAACGGTGCAGGGAAAGGGCCTCTGCAGTAGTTTTGGAAAGACATGTATCACAATATAGTATGAAAGCAAGGTTTACTAGAAATAATGCAATAGAGCTGCAAACAGTACCACATAGGGCAACCGGGCATGCTACAACATGAGCTTTAAGTAGAGTGAAAATAATTGAAAATGCAATTATAAAAGTACATGTAAATACAACATAAAAAGGAAAATCCTATAGAATGAGAAGGCTGAAACGAAATGAGCAAACCTGAAGAAGCGGCGTGAACAAGGCACTCTTGATGGAGCTTCTCAGGACGGTCTCCCGATCCTGATACTAGTCCATTCAAGGCCTTAGCGCATTTTGGAGTTCTTTGGGATCCAATGCTTCACGCATTCATATGTCAACAAATAGCCTACAAAAACCAGCGAATCAAATGCCATACAAATGCCAGACATCATCTTATCCACATAACTCGCCTTCAAATGATAATTAATTTGGTTCTTGCACGAAATGTATCATTCCACTAAGGAAGATCATGATCCAATCATTTCAGTGAACACAACCAAAGTTGAGATATATGCTACACAGAACAGGAGTTGTGTTTTTCTATGCCTACTAATTCTATTCTGATTGCTCTTTGATCCTGACTTAGTGAGGCCATCAAGTGATGACAGCTAGATATACTCAAACAGCATTGTAGCGTCAATCCGTCAGTTATCAAATATGACTAAAACAGTATACACCCAACTTGTCGAAAAAGTGGCATCCCATGCTGAGACTAGACCTTTAGCATATGCCATGTAACACCAACATGATAATACAAACAGCAAGCAGCTCAAAAAGAGTACAGAATAGACAACCTGAAGAACAGCGTGAATGGAGGAACTCCTGATGGAGCTTCTCAGGAGGGTCTCCCCATCCTGGTACTAGTCCATTCAAGGCCTTCCTGCATTTTGGAGTTCATTGGGATCCAATGCTTCACACATCCATATCTGAACAAACAGACTACAAAAGTCAGGATAATGAATAGTTACATACAATGGACTAAAAAAGGCCATGAGATACAGAGTGATCCACAGAATCAACTGTTATAACAGGGTTGTAGCAACCACACCAAAAGTCAGAGCATGCAGCTTGCATCTCAGCCTTTTCTCACACACAAAAACATTAAGTGGATAATAGCAAATCAGGTGAGCACTAGTAGCCTGAGCATTCACTGAGCATATGCCATAACCCAACCAACATAAGCCAGCCAGATGAGTACCTCGAGCGAATGGCTCTGCATATGTTGCTTCAGATGCGCCGGCTTCTTGAAGCTCATCCCGCACTGTTGGCACTCTCGGCTAAGCTCTTTGCGCGGACCACCATCTCCGCCTTCCCAGTCACCCCCCAAAGCATCCACCTCATCCTACACGCACCCCACGAGTGTCACCCCAATAATAACGAAATAAAGGAGAACGCGCTCATCTCTGAAGCCTGAACAAAGCGACGGCGAGCAGCACAGCTCGTACTACCTTGTGGTGCTCGAGCACGTGGGTGCGGAGCAAGCACTTCTTCGACCGGACCACGTCGCAGAACCGGCACTTGTAGCGCCTTATATCCCTCAGCGGCGCCGCCGTGGTCTCCCCACCGCCGCTGCTCTCTCCCCCTTCACCCATCTGAGTCTGAGTCTAATCCCCTGAAATCACAACGAAATAAACCAAAATTGAGACGAGATTCACAGAATTAGCGCCACGTGGAACACCAATCGCAGGAAACTGACCTCGAATCGCGGACGGAGCCGCCTGATCTGCAGGATCGCCCCACGCCGCCGCCGTGCGCCGTGGAGAGGGAGCAGCCGCCGCCCAGGAGAGAAACCCTCGACTCGCGAGTCGTCAAGCCTAGTGGTGGGAGTGGCCCAACTAAGCCAAAGCCCACCACTGGCAGATGGGCCTGATGCTCATCGGGCCCACCTGGCAGTGACTGCCCAGAGAGGCTGGCTTATCGGGTTCAGGTTAGGTTCATTAACGGGTTACGGGTCCCGTTGCGGGCGGCGCACGTGCGCTCCGTTTGGGTGGGCGGGTCGGCCCGGCCGGTGGAGTGGCTGCCTTCTCCATCTCCAGCCGGTGGGGAGTGGCTGAGCTCTCCGCCTCCACCCGCGGCCGTCCGTAGGCTCCCGAGCTCCCACCCGTCGCGCCCCGACCGAGCTCGACGCCGGCCGGAGATGGCTTCGGCGGTGGCCGCTTCGACGGCCACGCGGTTCCTGCCGCGGCTCCCGGACCCGCGTCGTGCGCGCGCGCGCGCTTCCGCTCCCGCCGCCGCCGCTCACGTGGCGGGCTCCCCTGGTCACCACGGTGGTCGCCGCGTCGTCCCGCTCTGGGGAACCGGAAGGTGGGCGGCGTGGGGAGGACGCGGAGGCGCCGCGCCAGGAGGGCGGAACAGGATGAAGGCGTCTCGCTAAGCTCTGGTGAGAACGACGCTCGGCTCCACCCCACCCCACCCCACCGCTGTCGTCTCCTTCTCGCTGCCCAATTCCTTGCTTCCCTCGGCTCATGTGGACCAACCAACCAGGCAGCTATGGGCGCCTAGTTTGGTTGCAACATCAGAAATGCGCGATATCTCGTGACGAATTCTGAAATCAAGTTGCTTTACAAGGGGAATGAATTCCCATGTCTGTATGATGATTTCTTTCTAAGAATAACGTCTAAGTCTATTCTCCAGCGACCACAGTCCAGAGAAAATTCATTTCTGGTGGTTTCATGAGATTACTCGTTCAATTACTGGTTGGGAATCAGCAGACGAAGGGCCCCCGCGTCGCTCCTGTAGGGGCGGCTCGGGCGGAACCGGCGCCGCCGCCGCCGCGGCCCCTTCCCCCACCGCTGCCCGCCCCGCCGCTGCCCGAGGGGGTCGCCGGGAGGCCCGTGCAGCCTCCTGTGACGGCGGCGGCGAGGCCCCTGCCCCTGCTACCTCCTCCTCCGGTCCTTCCCCGTCCTCCTCCACTCTCTTCCTCTTCGTGGTCGACGCCGGCGAACTGGCTGCTGCAACGACGGATCCTTGGCCCCCGCACGCGGATCCAGTCCCCTTCGCCCGGATCTGGCGCGTGGAGGGTGCTGCCGTCCCGTGCTGGTGGTTTCCCGGCGGCGAGCTCGGGGCCCTCAACCCGGCGGTGGCTGCCTGTGCCGCCCTCAGCAGCGGCGGCCTGCGGGCGCCTGGGCCAGCGCGGTCATGGGATGGCCTGGTGATGCTCCTCCCCCCACAGCCTTGGGCCTCCGTGGATTTCGCGCCGTGCAAGCTGTGCTGCGCCGTGGAGGACGTCGACAACGCCCTGGCTGTGCTGCTCCAGGCTCCTTCGCACTGGAGTCGGGTCGGGCGCCCACTGTGTGCTGCGCCGTGGCGGCCGCCGACGACGTCCAGGCAGTGCTGCTCCTGGCTCTACTGCGTTGGGGTCAAGCCGGGCGTCCAAGCTGTGCCTCGCCGTCCCCGTGTGGCAGTAGCGGCGAGGTCGCGTTCCAGAGCAGGCGGGTTGGTTGAGGCCATGGTGAAAACCCGGACGGGCGATGTCTTGGACACCGCTCCCCTCGTTGGAGGCGTCCTCTTTCCTCTACCTCCGCTTCTTTGCGGAGCGGATGCTTTGCGGTCTATGGTTTAGAAAATCACCGGGAGAAATCCTAGCCCTTTTGTTGTGTCTTTGTGCCGACAACGGCGTCACCTTCGGTGCCGTTTCTTCCTCGGCGGAGGCGTTGTTCGTGGTGATTCCATCCATAGATCCGGTGGGGGTGGTCGGGGAGAAATCCTTGCTCGGTTTTGTGCCGATCGTGTCACCGGGCGACGGCTTTGGCGCCGCTTTCCTCCCGGAGGCGTTGACATGTGACCACCTTCCCAACCCACGCAGCCTCCTCACCGCCCTCGGCTTCGGCCCACGCGTCGTTGTCGGCCCGTCCCCCGTGTGGCGGTGGCCGCGATATGCGTGGCGTGGCGGTCGGTACCATCTTCTCCACCAAAGCGTCCCACGATTCTTTGTGCGCGCCTCCCCATTGCGGGCGCGAGTCCGCGGCTCCCGCGTGGTGTGGCGGCGCGGCCGGCACCCTCCTCTCTTCGTCCGGGCGTCACTCTTGCGGTGCGCGCCTCCCACCGCCGCGGGCGAGTCCGGCCCGGCTCCCGCGTGGGCAAAGGGCGGCACCCTCCCTCTCTTCGCCCGGGCGTGACACTTGCTGGTGCGCGCCTCCCACCGCCGCGGCGAGTCCGGCGAGCCGCGTGGTGTGGCGGCGGCGGCGTCTCCACCTTCCTCCCCTCCCGAAGACTTGCGTTGGAGAGAGTTCATGTGTCCCTGCGCCAGTATCTTCTTCTCTTTCTTTTTTGTGTTGCACTGTATCTTCTTCTCCCTTCTTTTGTGTGTTTACGTGTGGTGCTTGTATGGTTTTAGTCCAGTTTTCCAGGATTAACCGGGACGGGTTTCTTCCCCGTTTCCCACAAAGCGTGGACTTTTTTTTTTTGAAACAAGTAGGTGGGGAAGCTCTCCCCGAATTAGCTTTCAAAAAAAAAAAAAACTCGCTCAATTACTCACCGAGACTGGTGGCTCACAGTGGATATGTATGCAGAAAAGGAGACGGTAAATTCTACTCCACACGCTCAAACCAACAAGGGTGTGGAGCCCATACCGGTGTCCAGCACGAACAGGAAAGGTGCCATTAGAAGGGTGACACTGGTGGTCAGTTTCTTCTTTCTACCTACCATTTTTGTTGATTCAGCTTGGAGTTAGTTCTATGTATGGAGCTAATATATTGGGTTGGTTCAGGTTCTTGCTGCGGTGGTTTTGGAGTTAGCATCGCGTTGAGGGATGGGGCCGAGAAGGCATCGGAATATTTTGCTGGGTGTGTGATATTTGTATCCCTTTGTATTTATCATTGACACTGTTTTTTTAAAAATGGTTATAACTTGTGTAAGTTTTGGGTACCTTTTGCATTAGTATTCCCAGGATTACATATGAAAAAAACAGCACATTTAACTTGTGTTCGTTTTTGAATGGTTCCTCCATTGTTTTGTGCAAGTTAGTTTGGTTGCTTCTCATCTAATCATACATTTTTTCTATTTCCTTCTTCCAATAATCGCTTTCATTTAAATGCTAGTATTAGTTTGTATACTTGAAGATGTGTTTAATTTTATATATGTTTGTAACATCAATCATGACAACACTTTCCTTAAACTCTACATAACAATGTAATCTTGTCCTGTTATGTTGTGTAACAGGTATTTGTTGGAACAGAGTTTGTCGGTGGACAATCTCTTTGTTTTTGTTCTGGTCTTTAAGTATTTCCAAGTGCCAAAGGAATACCAGGTATGTCTCAAGCTATTGCATAATTGAAATTCAAGTCAACTCTCTACCTTTTCTCATCATTTCTTGTCGAAAACAAGAATCGAGTGCTTTCTTATGGTATTGCTGGAGCTGTGGTCTTTCGGGCTGTGATGATCATCCTAGGAACAGCTACTATCCAGGTTGATTGTTCTCACATACCACTGTTGGTTATGTTTTTCATTTATCATATTATTTTGACTGTTACATTCTTCTAATTTTCTGTAGAAATTTGAAGCGGTGAACTTGCTGTTGGCTTTGATCCTGTTATTCACTTCTTACAAGGTAAGACTGTTTATTTTCACTAAGAAAGATGAGCCACACTTTACTTTAATCCCCTTTTGGTAAACTTCTTATTTTGCCATGTTTAAGATTAGCATAATAGTGGCTACTGGCTAACATGCATTGTTAACTTCATGAGAACGTAAACTCGACAACTTTTATTCCAACTAATAAATGATATACTTGTCCATTTCCTGCAATTACTCTTTTCGCAAAAAAGCAATGTCCTGTCTTTTGATTGCTTCAGCAAATGCTTGTTTCTAAACTATTCAGTGTATTCCTTCTATCACTCAGCAGTAATATCAATATACCATAATGGCATACTTCTTTTCTGAATGTCTTATTGTTCCACCTGTATTGTTACATTTCAATCTTATGCCTATGTAAGTAAGTTAACCGACAGAAGAAGGGAAAAAAAACAACCGTCACACATATTCCCAATGTATTTCCACTTTTGTGATATTGAAAAGTCTCTTCAAGATAGTCATGCAGAGCTTCTTTAAGTGACTTCAAGATATTCAACAAGGGCCACAGCACTAATACTTTAGTCTTGACATAATGGCAGCTATTTGCTAAAGAAGAAGAAGAATCTGATCTATCCGACAACTTCATTGTGAAAACATGCCAAAAGTTCATTCCAGTCACTGGTAACCAACTTGATTCCACGATTTTCAGTTTTCCTTACCTATCTGCTATTTAGATTATTAACATGATCCACTGTTGACTCCAGATTACACAGCTAAAATGACCAGTATTCAGTAATTTACTTGCTTCGTGTCTAGTTGAGCTCATTCCCATGTTTCTCCTGTCAGATTATTATGATGGTGATCATTTTTTCATAATTCAAGATGGTTTATGGAAAGTAAGTGTTGTCCATTTTAAGCTGGATCTTTAGAGATTTATCCTGTAATATGAATTTTTTATCCATTCCCAATCATTTAATGTGTTACTATTTCAGCATTTAGTGTTATGTTTCTGTTCACACAACATAGATGCATGGTTATGTGGACATAAAGGAATTTTCTGTCTTCATAAACTTATATTTTTTCCCTGAAGATGCGATACTTCTTTTGGTTATTATCTGCAGGCTACACCATTGCTCTTGACTTTGGCAGTGATTGAGCTGAGTGATATTGCTTTTGCTGTAGGTTCCTTCCAAGCTATTTTCATGTGCAGTTCTTCCTTTTCTATTTTATGACTCCAGGTATAGGTATTAACATTTCTGTTATACAGATTGACTCAATACCAGCAGTTTTTGGCGTCACAAGGGATCCACTCATAATACTATCATCAAATGTTTTTGCTATTGCTGGTAAATATTCTGCCTTTTTATGTTTCAATCTTAAATTTCTTTTATGCTTGATCTGAACCTTGTGTGTGGTACACTTCTGCACTTCTAAACAATGTCAAGAACTAACTTGATGAAAACATTGTTATGTCAGGTTTTGCGGTCGCTTTATGTGCTCATTTCTGAAAGCATGAGTGAATTGGAGTATCTACAGGTGAATATCCACAGTCCACTTTCTTTTTAAGGTTTATTGGGCTATTTTGTATTTACCTTTCTATTTTATTTATTTTCTTCTGTTATCTTTCTTTAGAACAAACAAATCATTCAGGTTTACATCACCCATTGGGAAAATTAGGTCCTAGTGGTAATTGGAGGTATTGGATATTTGTTGTTGACTAATATCCAACACTATCAATTACGACTAGCATTGCAAATGTGAATGGTCAATGCCCGAGTAGGTTCATATATATATTTTTTTTGAGACAGAGCAGGTTCATATAATGCTCTATGATCTAACTGCACCACTTCTATTGGCAATTTGCTCTGCAGCCTGCCATTGGTATTGTGTTGGGCTTCATAGGGACAAAGATGATCTTTGACTTTTCTGGTGAGCAAGTAAAAAAAATTATCTATCTCTTATTTTGTCACATTCATATTCAATACGCTCACCTAATGTTTTGATCTATTCATTAGCAGCATACAAAGTGACATTGCTGTTTTTAAGTGCTTTTCGCCTCATCTAATTAACGGTTTCCACTTATGGCAGGTTATCATATACCAACAGAAGCTTCACTTGCTATTGTAACTACCTGTCTTAGTGGAGGCGCCATATTAAGTCTTAGGAAAGCATCAAAAGCGGAGGGGGATAAGTAGACTGATGCAACAACACATGCAGGTAAAAGGAATGGATCAGCTTGCTCCATTTTTTGGCAGATAGTCAAGCTACAAAGAAATTATAATAAACACTTAGAAGCCAGGTAAACATACCTTTTCACTAAACTAATTACATGTGTAAAAGATCTAGCCTGACAGAATATGCCGTGATCTGTATATACTCTTAGCTGCCTTGTTTATTCAAAATAGAATAATTTCTTATGTTCTAAATTTGAAGTAAATCTAGGAGCCACCAATAACGAGGTTAAAACTATACTGATTGCCAAGGCCACCACAAAATTGTGCTCTTTAGACGCTTCCATTCGATTAGTATCATCTGAACATACCATCCAGTGATTCCAGTCCCACAGGTTAGCTGCACATGACATTCTGCCTGTAATGCCTCCACAGTGTTTACCATGTTGTTATGGACAGGATTGCCTGAAGTGTAGTTTGAGGATAACCTACCATTTTTGCAGTTCTTTGACTTAGCATATAGAAAAAATGAGGAAGCATCTCAAATGGGTTCACTTTGAGCTTTAGCATTAGGGTTGAATATCATCACCATGGCTTAGGGTGCCACATCATCATACTGAAACCCCTGCAACTTGCATCCCCTCACATAGAGCATTGGATTGCTAACACTACCATATTAAGCATTTAAGTCTTAGTTATGGCAATTCTAGATGTGTCAAGTGACAACCATGTAAACTGATGGCGACTTAGGAAAACTATGATTGCTCAGAGTTCTACTAAATTTCTTTTCTGCCTTTTCTTTTTGGTGTTTTCCAGATCATCAGATTCGTCCTTTTTGTTTAGAGGGGTTCAGATTCATCAGTTGTTCTTATTGCATCCAAGTCCAGTAGTTAATTCCCAAATTGTGCATCATTCATGCCATATATATTTCCTTTTGAATATTCTAGATGTGAATCGTGAGAAAAAAAAAATGGTCCCAAGGAATTATATAACAGTCCTCCTTGTCAGACTTTGCATATCTAACAAAAATGCTTTAGTTGGCTACATACCTTGCTCTGTTCTGAGTAGAAATCTTGATTCCTATTCTACATATACTGTCACTTACATCCAAACTGTTCCTTTTTCCCTGGCGCAGTTTGGTTCATTCACTGTTCAGCTTGCATGAACAGAGGTAGAAGGCCTTGCAGGCACTTGCAATCTGCGTAAGGGTTGCTCTAGTGGTAGCCTCCACCACTTAGCTGACTGACTGACTTGAATGCAATTTAGCTGAGGGCTGGCTGCGATCTCAGTATAGAATCTCTGATATGATCAATGCAAGGCATGGCAATGGCATTGGTGCCTGATCCTAATCTGGACGTTCCTTGAGCTTGTTCTGAACCCAAGGTTTCGAGGCCACGTTATGGCGAGTGGCCCTATTGAAGCCTGCAGCATGAAGAGCTAGGAATACCCTCCTTGTAATGTCTTTCTTTTTAACCTAGCACATACAGTATATTCTGAACATGATTGATTATGAGCCTTGATTTTATAGTGCATCTCGAACAATGATATGCCTTATGCTCAAGCTTTCTACATTACAACTGTTTGGAATTTAATCATTGCATTTGGTTCTTGTAGCTAATGCTTTGGACCTGAGATTGTCAAATGAATTTATCCTCTACGCATGTAATGTATATATATGTTTGTAACTTTGTATTATTCTGACATTCGGCCTCTCCAGCATAGTGCCCATTCAAACACCAGAACTCTGGTATTTGGAACAAGTTTCCAGAATTAGTCACAGAAAAAAAAAAAAAAAAAAAAAGAGTGGCATAGCACAATGATAAGTTCACCAAGGGAAATAGCAAACCAATTGTACTGAGAAACTGTTTACTGATCACACTGAAACCTGAAAATGCAGAATAACCACCGGCCTTATGCATGACTTTCCGACTTATATACAAATTTACGAGAGCTAAAGCGACTTTGTTGATGACATAATATAGTTGACACTAATAATAGAATCCTGACAGGCATGACTGAATAGGCTCAGACCTTCGAGCCATCGACTTCGTCAGCATAAACCTGGCCGTATTCACCCTTGTTGTCATCCTCTTCCAGAAAGTCAGCCCTTGCATTGAGGGCCAGCATCTGGCAAACAAGCCAGAAGAGAGCAGCGTCAAGGGCAAGGAAAGCAGCGCCACCAAACAGACCGGTCTTTGCAGTAGGGCACTGGTAATTCATATCGTGGTGGATGTTATTGCTGCGGTGAAGTCCCTCGGTGACAGTTGCCCACAACAGCATTGCAAGAGCCAGGGCTGAGACAAGCCTGATTTCACATAAAGGGAACAGAATCAACAATGTGCATCTTTGTTTCTACAAAAAGACTAAAGTGCAGAAAATAGCATGGTGCACATGTACTCATTCAAAAATATACCATGGCACTATTGGAAAAAAATTATTGATAGTTCATACACCAAAATTCCAAATCATCAGCACAAAAAAATCATGCTACAAGATTTAAGCATGATTATTAGCACTGATTAACACAATAAAAATAATTACTTCACCAAAATTGTAGTTCATTTTGTCTTTTTCTAAATACATCGATTTTGCTATCCACCTAGTTATACACTATGTCTAGATACATAGTAAAAGAAATGCATCTAGAAAAACTAAAACAACTTATAATTTGGAACAGAGGAAGTAGTTCTCCATGAACTTCTAGAAGGAATGTTTTACATTATTAGCATTGATTAACAATACATAATAAATTAAAAGATTTCAGGGTCCAGGAAAGGCAATTATGGGATGCAAAACTTAGATGGGTCAGTTTGCAGTTCAATATCCCAACCGGTAGGAAGGCCTGACAAGTGAACCACATAAAAGAAAACATAAGCATGCAAGGCATATTGTTTCCAGAGCACATGGGGATCAGTCATATAGATGAAAGGATACTCACTCAGCAACAGCAAAGAACACTGTCAAGCTGGTGCTTTGAAACAGTGCACCACGAGGAACTGACTTGCCCGAGTATGGGAAAAAGATAGCAACATGGCCTACAATGGCAGCTACCACAAGTGCCACAATGGACAGGCTTCCCATAGCAAGAGTTGGATCACTTGAAACTTGCAGATGACGACATCCTTTCCTGCGATAGGAGTCCCAGAAGCAGGCTGCAGCAAAGACGGTATAATATTTACAAGCATGCTTATAAAAATTCATAGCAACTATATTGGTTGAAAAATAGAAGACAGTAAACATAAGCTATGAGCTGTGTCATAACTATATGACCTTTTGCCTATAGTGCTACCATGGTTACAACTTACAACGCGAATTGAGGCTGAAGAAAAAACAGTGCACGGAGAAACAAGAAAGAGAAATCACCTGCAGCTATTCACATGGAAATTTCTCTATTTTGTTTCTCCTTGCATAAACTTATACTAAGAAGATGAAATAGGGGGTCTTTACCCCATTTTCATGTTCTTAATACATATGCAGCTCCTGTGTGTTTGTGTTCCAGAAAAATGTCTTTGTTCACAGATTAAAACTGTGCATGATGATAGATGTTTGAGTGCTCTATCTATCAATATTTTTGGATGCTACTGCGCATTGGTAGCACCGGGTATGTTCTCATAGTAATCTAGATGTGTCCTTACGTGTGAACTGAGAAATCTCAGTAACTGTTATTAGCAGAGCAGCAACTATGATAAACTACAAGTACCAACACAAAACTTAAGGTTGTGGAAAACTTTGTGTGTCTGTTATGTATCTCCTTGCACAACTTTCTGTTCAACATAAAATTTTGCATGAATTGCTCAAAAGTTCAGTAGCGAGAAATCTGGCTAAACTCGCGCTAAATTTATCATCCTTAGCAAGGAAAAAGAATAGCATCACGGTCGGTACTTGTATAATAACAGGAAAAAGGGCAGACCTTTTTTGTTTTCAGCGATGACACCAAGTATGAACGACAGAATCCCAAAGAATGCAACGATGAGAGAAATCCGTAGCGACGCAGACAGAGCCATTGCTCCTGCAGGACAAGCAAACGGCCTGTTGGGATCATCAAACCAAATGCTTAAGTAATGGAATGCAGACAAGATGTCCCAACAGCGTGCCAGCAACGACACATTGGAAACTCCTCCCCCACAGGATACTGTGGGTTAATTTCAGACGAAACAAGTGATTTGTTTATTTTATTATAAGGTGATGAGGTGACTCGCAAGTCTCTGTCCTATCGACAGACTGCGGCACGAACTTTATGAAATTGATTGATGACAAGTTTCTGGTATTGGTTTCCTCTACAGACATATTAATTATCAGTTTATCACAAGGTGGGAACTTCAGAATTGACCAGTTTCTCGTATTGGTTTCCTTCCACAGACACAGGAATACAGTATCCCGTATCCTGAACGGTGAATGAACCCAGGAATTAGATTGGGGATCGATTCAATCTATTCACTCCCAGCAATAAGTCAACTACATACACTAGTGAAAAGTAACTTCCGGATGAACCATCACCAGGTCATGACTCATGACCCATTGAACATACAGGACAAGCAGATTCACTTTGCATCTCCAACCTGGAGAGACACCAGAGGAAGGGGAAATCCACAGGACAGGTTCAGTCCAGTTGAGACCCCCACAATTGAGGACGCAGCTGCTCATCCAAACAAATTCACACCAGACCAGACAGACTGGAGTAAGAAAAATCGAAGATTTGGACGCGACCGATTGTTAGAAGAAAGAAGAAGAAAGATCCTATTCCTACAGAGGGAGGGAAGACATCGGCGGCCCATCTCGGTAGGTGGCTAGATTGGCTATGGCTCCTCGCGGACGAGGTGGAGGCGGGAGGGAAGGAAGAGTACCTGGACGTTGGTAGACGAGGCCGCTGGGAAGATCCTCACCACGCCGCCGGCGTCTCCGGAGGCGGAGCTGCCGAGCGAGGAAGAGATGGTTGGTTGGGGATGCAAATGCAGAGGCACGGGATCACAGCCAAGATGGTTAGTTAGTTGTTACTATTATAATGATTTTTTTTTTATTTTTAATTTGGTTTCGTGTGGTTATTTTCGACTTTTCCATGGGGAGGGAAGATTGTGATAGACGACTAGACGAGAGAGAGCGTGCGCGTATCTAGACGGCGGTTGCGTCCTACTATCATTTTGATTGACTTGGAAGATTTGATTTTTATTTTCTTTTTCGAATTCATTCAAAGATTATATTGATTGAGGGGAAGTTTTTTCATTAAAATAGAGCATATATATGAGTTAAATGAAAATGGTTGTATTCAAAGTATTTTCTACAAAATTGTAATTCTTATTTTTTTTTTCAAGAAATCAGATATTTGACAAGCTCTATTAAAAATATATCAATATTTATGTATCGAATCACGATTAATCATGAAATGTATTTTATAATAAATGCATTCTATAATAAATGCATTCGGAGACATAAATAGTGGTAGGCATCAATATTCGCTAAGAGCAACTCTAATAGCTTGACTATTTGGTTGTAGATTCTATTTTAGAATTATATAGCTAAAAAGGAGGCTCCAACAAATGTGTTATCTGGTTTTCTAAAATAGCAAGCTAGTTATTCTTTGATTTTAGGAGGCCATATAAAGCAAACATGGGCACTAGCTATGTGAAGATGAGAAATAGCGAGGCTCTTGTACATCTTTTTTTTTTTTTTTTTGAGAAGTTTTCTATTTTACAAAATTCTAAATTATGGAATTTGGCTACTGATTTTAGCCAAGCTCGTTGGTCAATGTCTTCATGAACCCTCCATGCTGTAGTTTAAAAAAAAAACTCCATGCCAAGATGTGCACTCGTGCTGTTTCAAAGTTGAAACTCGTTTGTCAAGTCAGTTTCGGACAAAAAAAGTGTGGTTAATATTTGGAGCGGCGTGTCTTACAAAATGTCTTGTAAAATCAATTCTGTAGTAGACCGGCCCTTTCAAAAAGTTCAGTTGAGATATAATTATATAACTGAGCCATTGGATGATTTTCTTCTTCTTCTTGTAGCATAATTCTCCTGATCGATCTTTCGTGTATATATATAAAAAACAGAAAGGATAGGAATCATCTATATACAGCACTACAGAGGAACTGAATATCACTGAGAAGATTGCAGCTCCAAGCACCTACGACTTGCTTGTGTGAAACCTTATGCATGCGCGCAAGTTGGCTGTCCTCTTCTGTTTGCATCGCATGCGGTCTACACGTTCTTGGAGATCGACGTTGATGTCCGATGCAGAGCAGTGCAGGCCTCCGGCTGGCCGCATGCATGGGCATCGGCATCATCGCTGAATCTGAGTGGCCGGTACCAGCAGAAACGGTCGTGGATGTGATGTCGACAACACCGGCCGGCGACTTCCCTCCAAAACGTCCATCCTAAGCTGAAAGAGCAGCGAATTACTACAGATTACTCCCCCTTTTCTTTTCCTTCTATCCTTTTCTTTTGAGGTTTTTCGATTCCATATACAAACAGTCTTATTTGTTTATGTACTTGTGTTTCTTTTGCATTAGTCTATGGTTATATGGATGCTCTTCTTCACCCCGATACTTCCTAAATTAATTGATTTTTTTTTTTTTTCCCGATACCGATGCGGCAACTGTCGGACGTATCGGGGTAACGTAGTGGATGCTTTACTTCTTCACACTGAACTGAATTCGGGCATGCTTGACAAAAAATTCAGTTGTAATTTTTATATTCGTGTGCTTTACGATCTAGACCATTGTTTAGATAGTATGATAATATATACCACACCCTAGTTTAAAAAATCTAGCTAACCCAATGCCTAAAGGTACATCGTTTGGCTCTAGGATAACAGTTTTGTCACAAAATGATGATAGATACCCCTTGTGGTGGAACACTGCCCACCTGGGTTCAAAGTCCTCGACTTGGCGGTGGCTCACATTTTCTTTGGATTTATTTCGGGATCTTTTCGATGTTATGCTTTAAGTGGTAGGTGACATTCTGCAAATCGACAACGAGGCACCGGTGGTGACCGGGGAATCTACAAATATATCGGCTCGGCCCTTGAAGGTGTCCATAAGAGTAGGATTTACGTATGTGTATGAGAGTGTGTGCGTGTTTTAAATGTCCGTGTTGTACTATGTAATTCTAAAAAAAAACAGTTTTGTCGGTGCTAGAATTTTTAAGGATATATACGAGGTTGCCCAAAAGTCAGGATGTATATACACTTATGCAGGATAATGTTAATAGTAGGGGTCCCTTAATAATATGTTTACAAACAAAATGAATAACTTGAAGGCCCAAAATATTGCTGGGCGTTGTCCAACAAGAGAAGATTGTAATCCAATCAATCTGGATCAAGAAAGAGTTCAGTTTCGATATAACTAGTAGGGGTCAGCCCACAAGTAGGTAGTCCTTCACTTACTCGTTAATGTTTCTTTTTTTGACTGTATATGTGATTAATTTCAGTTTTGTCCATTCAAGAGTATATATATGCCAAAAAAGTTAAAAGTTGCTGGCACCTAGAGAGAGATCCGGTTGTTGTACTACCACTTCCAAACACATCATGAAATGGGTACATCAATAAACCAGATTATTTATATGAACCAACCAAGATTTTGTGATGGGGTCTTATATAAAATTAAATTTTATAGATTTTTATAGGATCCTGATCCTAACAACCTTGCTCCTTGTGAACAATAGAGCCCCATGTGAACAATAAAATTCATGCATTAGAGGGACTCTATTGCTCACACCGGGCAAGGTTATTAGAATGGGATCTTAGCATTTTTTTTTTTTTTTTGTCTCACAATACCAGTGCAACCAAGACAAGTCATTGAGATCCATTTTCCTTCTTTATCTTAGAAATACCATACTAAATTCGTCCTAAATTATAGTTTGCTTGACTTTTTTCACTCCAAGTTTGACCACTTGTCTTATTTAAAAATTTGTACAAAATATCACTTATTTTGTCATGGTATGTTTTATTAATAAAAAGTTCTTTAAGAATGACTTGACTATGTTAGGAGTTTTTTTTGAATAAGAATAGCGATCAAACTTGGTAAAAAAAAACACTCAAACGACTCATAGTTTCGAACGGAGGGAGTATTTTCAAACTAAATCTATTAGCTTGATGATTGTAGTTTAATTTAAGGTTTGACTAAATTGTGGGTGGTTGAAGTGTGTGTGTGTATCCTACTAGCACTATTGCTGCATATGCATGATAGTAATAGTAATTGTCTTACGACGCCAATGTGGTCAAAACCTAGTACATATACTACAGTAGAGTGGACGAGTGGTAGACTGAATTTAATCATTCTCATGCATGCCTTTGTCACATGCATGCATGTGACGTGAGCAAGAAATTTGAAGCAGGACCGGCGGGGGCGATCAGTACAGTAGTGTCGGTTCTCCAGTGAAATCCCAACACGTGTTATTACAGTACTTAATTACCTCCCATCCGGCCGGTTGATACTTCTTGGTTGTTAAAACAAATGGTGACTTGAGAGACTTGAGATTGTTGTACGTACAGTACAAGCCGTTATTAGTTCTCGTTCACTTCAGGAGGTTCCTCTTGGACTGGGTTAAAAGCTGACTTCTTACTGGTAGATTAGAACTTTAACCCAATCCAAGAGGTTCGACTTAAGGGTCTGTTTAGGTTTGCCTGCGGAGGTGGCTAAACACATATTTTGAATGAGAAGTGATTCTCTTAAAATAAACTAAGAGGTTTGAGAGTTGAAAAAAGTAGTTTATCCTAATTAAATGATTCTCTATCCTAATTTTAAGAGTTTAGGGTAAAGAATCAAAGAGAACCACTTTTAGCCACAAAAGCCACTTCACAAGAGAATTAGGGGAGCACAACCGGAGAATAATGACGGACCCTAAGCCAGGAGAAATGGAAACCGTTAAGGTTGGTGAGCTACTGGTACCAAGGACACTGCCAAATTATGGAACACTGATGATGGTGTGGTGACCAATTAGTGTACGTACTAGCGCTCATCCATTCTCATCTGCATCATCATCTTACTTTCATCTCAAGCAAAGCTGATAACTGTTGTCGCTGGTACGACACCCTTATATATATAAAAAAAACTATTGTCGCGCTGGTACGTGTAAGTTACATAATAATTAATTGAGTTTGGATTCTCGAATTAATTAAATTGATTAATGTAGTGTTTTATGTGCAAGATTCTGCTCCACAAGACCACAACTACTACACTCATCACACATTTATTGGATAGTACAACAGCCATATATACAAATTAATGCAAATAATCTAAACCTACGATTTAATTTTAAGAAACAGACAAACAGTATAATGACGCGAGACTCCTTAATTTCTTCGTATGAAGAACAGAAGAAGTGGTTTTTTTTTTTTTTTGAAGGTAAAGAAGTATATTTTGTAGAGCGTGACATGAATCAATAGATTCTGAATAGATATACATAAGCGTGGACATTTTTTTACTATATATACTGTGCAAAGTAGTAGTGAAATACAGTATAGTGCAACATACTCCCTAGATTCTCTCTTGCAGCGACAACTGACAAAAGTTTCCCAAGCAAAACAAACATGCAGTGCCTTTGCAGCTCATCATCAAGACAAGATTACAGGAGCTTAATCAGTTTAGAAAATAGTACAGGTACAGTTAACATTTCCACCGACCATTAGCTATAGCTATAAGGATCAATTATATATGTATATACATGGAAAAAGATGAGCTGAAACATCATTCACATGGCGCGTGCAGGGTCCAAATTTGCATCATGGCTCACTACAGTTTGGACCTGGGCAACATACAAACAAAGGCAGGGAGAGGAGATTGCAGCTTCACGTGGCTGCCACCTACTGTCTTCTCATGGGGCCATGACTCATGTGCCCCCCTCCTCAAAAAACTCACTCGATCTCGCCAGCTAATCTTCAGTGAGTATTACACTCTCACAAGTCACAGCTAAGCTAGTACTACTAATAATTCAATGAAGACTCTCACATAGAATGCAGTGAGATTTTTTTTTTTTTTGGGGTTTCAGCCCTTTAATTGCATGCCTTTTTCTTTTGAGATTACACGTAAACGCGAGACACTCAACACGCACGTACACTCACCCTTTTTATGACACATACGCAAACCCTACCCCTACGAAAGACCTTCTCCGGGGCGAGCCTCAATCTTGAAGTTCACGTTTTCACCACAGCGCCTTCATTGCCGATGATAGGACGTCACTACTAACTTTAATGTGCAGCCAGGAAAATCCCTTTAATAAACCCCGATAAAGTGTCGCACCCGGGATTTGACCCGCAGGTGGGAGCCAACCAATGGCGCTTTGCTTGTTGCTTGGCTATAACCTTGGAAACCAACTCAAGAAAGTTTCATCTACACAAAATTCTCGTCTCTTCTTAAAAACGTTGTCATGTCATAAAAAAAAATACTTATGTGGCAACCTATTTTATGAAGATGAAACTTCCATTGAAATTAGTCTTAGAGGGCGAGGGTGCCAATTAGCACAAATCACTTTCAAGGTATTATTCTTTCAAGAACCAAGAGACAGGATGACAGGATTTATCTCAATTTCTTTTGTTACGTTCTAAAAACTTTTTTATTGTGTAGCTACTGAGTAGTAATTACTTTTGTGTCATTATTACTTTGAAAAGTGTCGAGGAAAGAAAGCAAAAACATGGGCCTAGAACAGTAGTAGGGACTTGAAAAGGACCCATGAATCTTGCATTTCTGTCCAATCAACAGAAAACTTGTTCTTTTCAGTAAACCTAAAGGCATGGATGGTCCTTGATGTTACATTTCCACCGTTGAGCGTGACTTGGTACCATGCATAATTCGTCAGTTTACCATCTTTTCTTCCCCTCACGGGATAAATCACATGTACTTATGCAGATTTTCCAATGCATCAATCACATACAGATCTCTGCCTATTTTTCTTTAATAAATCACCACCAAGTAAGCTGCTTGATGGTAGTATTTCATGACTAGCCTGGTCAAACGCAGCAAAACCCGGTCAAAAGCGAAGCAGGGACTGATCCTTGACAGCTCATTGGGAAGAGTCGGTACACTAATCTACTCCTCCACTGTGATTCAATTCAATAAACAAATCAGTACAAAAGACATGTACATTTGGATAGATCTCCTTAGCACTCAACACTATAATCAAAACCCAATCAACACCTACAAAAGGACCCCTAATATAATACGAGACAATTGCTACATGGAGCGAGATAAAAAAAGAAAGTGATGATTCCCCGGCCATGAGAAAAACAAATGCAAACAGTAACATCAGGTTCCGTCATGATTCAGAGATTTCAACCAATTCTTACCCAATTTTCAGTTTTTTTTTTGTTATTTTGATTGATGTCTCACTCCTCCCATTCTTGAAAAACAGAGGCAATTACAATTACCTTACTAAGTGAATGAATAGAAACAAAAGAAAACGCCAACGGCAAGAAACCAAAATCCTTTAACAGCGCACTTTACATTAAATCTTTAACAGTAGAGTAGACAGTAACTTAAAATTAAACTGAAATCTTACTGTAACGTCAGCAAATAAAACTGGCTTTATTTTGTTTCCCCCTCATTCATGCCGGCTTAAACAAACATGGTTGAAAGATCGAGCGCGTCAGTATTACGAATTTGAGGTGCCTCCAACTCCAAACAAAAGGCAAAAGATAAAAGGGAAAAAAGGTGGAGGGAGGCCATTGATAGAGACCACGAGCTGTTCTAGAAGTCACCGCGCTGCAGCTCAGGGGGCCTGCTCCTGGATCTCGCCATCGCCATTGCCGCTGCGCCCTACCTACTGCTCCTGCTCCTAGTCCTAGACCCCTCCTACTCCAGCAGGTGTTTTGGATCGCATTGCGTCGTGCTAGGGATTCCGTGGTCTGCTGCCTGCGCGCGGGAGTGGGACAGTGTGAGTACTCCCTCCCTGCTTCTTGATTCGTCTCTCTGATTGTGTTTTTTAGAGCCACTGCTTTTTTATCTTCTTGTTTATCTGCTATTGATATTTGTGGAGTGGGTTTCATGCGGCTTAATTTCTGCGAGAAAGATGGCGTTTTGATGGTAGATTTTTCGGCTTGATTTCGGCAGCTAATTAAGCAGCCGCAGATACCAGTTTTCTTCGAGTATCCGCTTTTGTCGGATTGGATTTCTCAAGTGCTCGCAGATTTCCAATCTTCTGGGCATATTCTTCTTTCCTTTTTCCCTTCCATAGAGCGCGAAAGATCTCATTTTGATATGCTAAACAGCTGCAATTGTATCTTAATTTGCTTCGTTCTCCTCCGTTGAAGATCTCATTGGGGCGTTTCTCCAAGATTTACATCTGCATAGCGTTTGTCTCGATGCTGTTGTCTGTTTTGCATTTGGTCCTAGTGGCCGGCATTTCTTTGGCTCTTCATGCTGCTCCCTTGATCTAGGCCAAATTTTGACAACTAGCCCATCCAATTTACACAAGCTACTAGTTGTCTGGCTTTATTTACGGTTCTACTCTTTGAGGATTTGGCAACTACATTTCAAGTATTAAGCTTCAACGCAGAGTTTGATATTGGCGGGCCTGCTGTTCAGAGGAATTGGAGATGGACAAGAAGAATTACCCTCCATCGCCGTCGCCAAGGTCGACTGAGAAGTCTGGAAGAGAATTGAGATCCGGGGATGGCAATGGCAGCACAAACACCAATAGTAACACACCATCTCAAAAGGTGACAGGGAGAAAGGAGTCAATGTGCAAGTCATTCTAAGATGCAGGTGGAGAGGGCTCAGTAGTTCAAGCTTAAAAGTTCATTCTAACTTTGTTTTGTTATCACAATGTGTGATTTCATTCATTCAGGCCCTTGAGTGATGAAGAAACAAAGTCAAATACTCCAGTGGTTATTTCGTGCAATGAGCGTCGCCGGGAAGTTGCCGCCACTCAAATTATTGCCAATAAGCAGATTGATCGTACATTTGCATTTGATAAGGTATTAGATCACCATGTCCTGTCACTTTCTGTTGAGCAATTATTTGATTGTTTCTTTCGTACTTCAAATTTACCTAGTCTTGTTTTACTTCATGTCTGTGTTTTTAACTCAGATTTATTTTTGTTTTGAGTAGGTTTTGGCCCATCATCCAGGCAGAAAGATTTGTTTGAACAATCCATCTCGCCGATAGTAAATGAGGTCCTTGAAGGTTATAATTGTACTATTTTCGCTTATGGGCAGACTGGTACCGGGAAAACTTACACAATGGAGGGAGGTGGGACTAGAAAGACCAAGGTAAATATTTTCTTAGGCATATAATCTGAAGGTGTAGCTTGGATCTGCATTTTGATTGCTAACTGGTTCTTCCAATGTCTAGAACGGTGAACTTCCAACTGATGCTGGTGTTATCCCAAGGGCTGTAAGGCAAATTTTTGACATTCTTGAGTCTCAGTGCGCAGAGTATAGCATGAAAGTCACATTTCTTGAGCTTTACAATGAAGAAATCACTGATCTGTTGGCACCTGAAGAACCAAAGTTCCCTGTTCCTGAAGACAAGACGAAAAAACCTATTGCCCTTATGGAAGATGGAAAGGGGTTTGTTTTTGTTAGAGGACTTGAAGAAGAAGTCGTGTACTCAGCTGGCGAAATCTACAAGATTCTTGACAAGGGGTCTGCAAAGAGGCGTACTGCAGAAACATTGCTGAACAAGCAAAGTAGTAGGTCACACTCTATATTCTCAATCACAATTCACATTAAGGAACTCACTCATGAGGGTGAGGAGATGATCAAAATTGGGAAGCTTAATCTTGTTGATCTAGCTGGTTCAGAAAATATATCACGCTCAGGTGCTAGAGATGTGAGTAACTTCTAAATGTCCAATTATAGATGAAAAAAGATCAAATGCTTCTCTCTGATCTTTCAAATTTAATAAAGTACTTTTAACATTGAATTTACGTTGCAGGGCAGAGCGAGAGAGGCTGGAGAGATCAACAAGAGTTTGCTCACGCTTGGTCGTGTTATTAATGCTCTAGTAGAGCACTCTGGACATGTCCCATACAGGTAACCCTAAGAAAGGCCCTTGACAGCTTTGATTTTAGTAACATATTGCTCAATGACGATTTATGTCTATGTATTTGTTTCAGAGATAGTAAGCTGACAAGGTTGCTGAGAGATTCACTGGGAGGGAAAACAAAGACTTGCATTATTGCTACAATATCACCTTCAGTATATTGCTTAGAAGAGACATTGAGCACACTCGATTATGCACACCGTGCAAAAAATATCAAAAACAAGCCAGAGGTTTTATTTATTCTTTTTTATTTGTTTGGATGAGTCAATCATATGGATGTTTCGTTATTTCAGACAGTACAAAGTTCACAATTGGTTGCTGTAGGCTAACTTGACCTTATGTAATCCAGGTAAATCAAAGGATGATGAAGTCTGCTATGATCAAGGATTTGTACTATGAAATTGACCGCCTCAAACAAGGTTCTTCTTGCTATTTTTTGTAACTTGCAATGATAAGGATCATACATCTTGTATTCATCCGGTCTCCTATATGTATCTAGAGGTGTTTGCTGCAAGAGAGAAGAACGGTATCTATATTCCAAGAGAGCGCTACCTCCAAGAAGAAGCTGAGAAAAAGGTTTGTCTTGAATTTCCAATAAACCTATATGTGATTTTGTTCAGACAAACTGAACCTAGCTTTATTTTATGTATCATCATCTCATCTTTTTCAAATTATCCTTGTCACTTAGGCCATGACAGAGAAAATTGAACGACTGGGAGCTGATCTGGAGGCTAGGGATAAGGTTAGTTGCCTTAAGCATTTGAAAACAAATGATTGTGTTATTAATGGCTGAGATGTAATTGTTTCTCCCAAATCTGTTATCAGCAATTGGTTGAACTAAAAGAGCTTTATGATGCTGAACAACGTCTGAGTGCAGAGTTGGGTGAAAAACTTGGAAAGACTCAGGTATCCTTCCATTCTGTCATCTGGTTTTACAGTCTTAGGCTCTTAGCAAATTGGTTACTTATCACTTCAGTCTTGTCTCTTGATTGTAGAAAGATCTGGAGGACACCAAGAGTGCTCTGCATGATCTAGAAGAAAAATACAATGAAGCAAAGTCTACTATTAAAGAAAAGGAATATGTCATATTTAACCTTCTGAAATCAGGTTTGTTGTGATCACTAATTCATGCAAGACATATTCTGCACATTTTTCTGTGTTCTTTTTTGTAAATTTAACTATTTAGTTGATATAAAATTTATAACCTTTCAGGGGTTTCTTGGTTCCTCAATGCTTGGTTTCAATTAATCAGTCCTATGCCTGTTTGTTGGTTTTTCCATTCATTCAATAACAAGTACTTTTGTTTCCTCCTCAGAAAAATCACTAGTGGACTGTGCATATAACCTTCGTGCGGAGTTAGAAAATGCAGCAGCAGATGTTTCTGGGCTATTCTCCAAAATAGGTTAGGGATCTTAACTATTTCTTAATACCAGGGATCTTAACCAGATCACTCCCCCTTTGTGACTGTTATGGACTTGATCTCACGTTAGTGGACACTATTCTTCCCTTGCAGAGCGCAAGGACAGGATAGAAGATGGGAACAGGTCGATAGTGCAGAGATTTAGGTCTCAACTGACCCATCAGCTAGATGCCTTGCATAAAACTGTATCCAGTTCTGTCATGCAACAGGAGAACCACCTTAATGAAATGGAACATGATATGCAATCCTTTGTGTCTTCAAAAGATGAGGTAATTCAGTCTTTTTTTTTTTTTTGAGGGACAGTCTCTTAAGTTTTTGAATGCCTTAGTTTTGTGAAATGCTATGCAAGAGTATTTATTGATATGTATCAGTTATCCATGTTTAGGCTGCACAAGGGCTAAGAGAGAGTGTACAAAAGCTCAAAGTCTTGCATGGTTCTGGTATCACTGCTTTGGATGATTTAGCAGGTGAAATTGACATGAATTCACGAACAACATTTGAGAGATTGAATTCACAAATACAATCACATACGTCAGGCCTTGAGAAAGTAAGTTCATTTCAGTTGGTATAATGTGAATGCAGTGGCTTTTGCAACATTTCTGATTGCTTATTTCTGTTTGTAGTGTTTTGGAGGAATTGCTTCGGAAGCAGATAACTTGTTAAATGGGCTTCAGTGCAGCCTGTCGAAACAAGAAGAGAGACTAGCCCATTTTGCAAAGAAACAGAGGGAGGTCTGCATCTTATCGAAGCATAAAATCATTTGCTGTTCTCCTAATCTGCTTTGTGTTATAACTTTTGTTATTGGGTGCAGGGACACCTGAGAGCTGTGGAAGCATCACGGTCCATCTCAAAGATTACTGCTGGTTTCTTCCACTCGCTAGATGTTCATGCATCTAAGCTCACCAGTATTTTGGAAGACACACAAAGCGTGCAAGATCAACAACTTGTTGACCTTGAAAAGAAATTTGAGGTGTTTATTGCACAAACTTTATGCGGTTCACTGTCTGTTATGATATCACAATATAGCATAATTTATTATTTTTAACAGGAGTGTGCAGCTAATGAAGAAAAACAACTTCTAGAGAAGGTGGCGGAGATGCTTGCAAGTTCCAATGCACGGAAGAAGAAGCTGGTAATTTTCAATTATTTCAGCAGTTTAAACTTTGTTTTGTACCCACCTGATTAATGTCATCAAGTAAATGATGTGCTACAAAAATAAGTAATGTTCTCATGGATAGATGACCTGAATTATCACACCACTGCTACACACTGTTCATCATGAGCATGTATTGCAGGTCCAAACAGCAGTAGGCAGCCTTCGCGAGGGCGCTGTAAACAGAACAAATCACCTGCAGAAAGAAATTTCAACAGCCCAGGACTTTACCTCATCCGTGCGGGAAAAGTGGGGCTTTTACATGGAAGAAACCGAGAAGAATTATATTGAGGATACCACTGCAGTTGACAGTGGAAGGTCTTGCTTGGCCGAAGTGCTTGTAGAATGGTCAGTAAAGCATCATGTGATGGTGGTTCCTTCCGGATCAAAGCTTGAATGTTCTTAAACTTTTTACCTTAACTTGGAAATTTATTGCAGCAAGGCGAAGGCTACCATGGGTGCACAACAATGGAAGAATGCGGAGGATTCTCTATTCAGCCTTGGCAAAGGAAATGTGGAATCTGTAGATTCTATAGTCAGGTACCAGAATAGGAATTTGACATGGGCAATCAAAAATCCCTCTGTTGAAATGAATGGTAGGCGATGAGTATATGCTGAAGTGCTTGTGTATAACAGGACTGGAACAGAGGCCAACCAAGTACTGCGTTCCAAATTGTCATCTGCAGCATCGTCAACTCTTGAAGATATAGATGTTGCAAACAAGGCTCTCCTTTCTTCAATTGACAGTAAGACAACACTCTGAAACTTGGCCTCACTTAAAAAAAAAAACTTGGCCTCACCTAAAAAAAACTTGGCCTCACCTAAGTGCATAGGCATGAACAAGTTCCTTTTTCTTACAACCTATTCCTGCCATTTCAGGCTCGCTGAAACTTGACCATGACGCGTGCACAAACATTGGTGCGATTCTTACGCCGTGCCATGGGGAAATGAGGGAGCTGAAGGGGGAACATCACCACAAGGTTGTGGAGATCAGTGAAAACGCCGGGAAATGCCTCGAGGAAGAGTATCTGGTGAGCAGTCATGAAAAAAAGCTAACACGTTGCTAAGAAAATGCAATCTTCTCTTTTATTTGTGACTGATGAAATCGCCACTGCACCTTGAAATTGAACAGGTGGATGAACCATCGTGTTCTACGCCAAGGAGAAGGCAGATCGACCTGCCAAGTGTAGAGTCAATAGAGGAGCTGCGAACCCCAGACTACGACGAGCTTCTCAAGTCGTTCCGGGAGTCGAGGGGGAGCTGGAAGCAGCAGGCAAATGGAGATAGAAGACGTTTGTCAGAGGCGGCTCAGGAACCAACAGTCATGGATTCAAGAATTCCTCTCATAGGAAGAAATTAGATTTACCAAAAGCTTGTAAAAAGAAAAGGAGGAAGAAGAAAGACATGTGTTTTAGATTTACCTTTTCCATATTGGTGTTGATAGTGGCATTGGTTAACTGCTGTTTGTTTGGTTGATGCTTGTTTGTTCTTAGGGCGGTCTACTTGTATAGTGAGTCATATATACCTGCTATCGCATCATTGATTGTGTTGTAATATATGCTGGTGTCCACCAGGTGTAGTTAGCCTGTCTGCCCTAAAGCCCTAGTGTCAATTATTTGCCCAACTCTTGTTTTAGGATACGTGTTAGTCCAACTCCTGTTTTAGGATACGTTTTAGTATCAGATGCCGTTAGTCAATACAGTAGTATGGCTGCCATGATAATACTAACAAAAAAAGTGTGAATGGTGAAACGTAGAAATGCTGCATTGACCTTTTATACGTACCAAGTGAAATGGGGCAGTTGTAAATAGCATGATTTATTTATTTACTTCATCCGTTCAAAATTGTAGTTCACTTTGCATGATTTTTTCTCAAAAAAAAAAAAATCGATGTATCACAGATAGCATGATTTATTTATTTATTACACTAGCACCTGCTGTTATTGACATCTACACATCTGCGCTCTAAGTGTGTAAAATTAGCTGTTATTGACATCTACATCTGCGCTCTAAGTGTGTAAAATTAGAGCCATCAGACAGCTGTGGCCGCTTGGCTGGACACTGCCCGCTGTTTCAAGGCTACTGAGGCAGGCAGGCAGCATTCGTAACAAAGCATCAGACACCAGAATTCAGCAGCCTCTAAACGGAAGAAATCATCCATTATCAACAGCGCCATTTCATTTCATCCAAACATGAACACACATACCACATAAAAAGCCTAATAAATTTAAGATTAGAAGTGTGTCACAGCTGCTGCTGCTGCAGCAGCAGCAGCACCACTAGGGGGAAAAAAAAAAAACTACAGGAGCCCATTTAAATTATGGCAAGAATGTACAAGCTATCTCAACTACAAAAGATCAGTTTTGGCGGAGTCAAGGTCTCGTGCAGCAGTTTCTGCTATGGTGTCCCAGGTGCATATATGTATAATAGCAACAAGAAAATGAATGCCGTCTTCTATCCTGCAAAACAAAGAAGTAGCCGTCAAAATGGGGTTCATGGATGTAGGGACAGCAGGGTTTGCGTTGTCCAATGGTTAGAAAACAAGTGCTGTTATCGGAAATTCAGAATATTTGCTGAAACGAGGATGGATGCTACTGGGAAGTCCTTTCCTCGTTTGATATCTAGTATGATGAGCTATTTGTAATTATCATTTGAAATACATAAACATATATTTGCAGGGAACTACATATTTATGACTGGGACATGAAGAGTCAGTGGTATGCTGCCCTGAAACTACATGATGAATTAGAGCATATAGATATCCTAAAATGAAGTGGGGCTACCGCATCCTGACTATAACTGAGCACGGCATGCAAAGCTGGGTACCAAATATATATTACTGGCATAGGAAAACTGCCTTGGTGCTAACTTCATGTATGACATCATAAAATTCAAGCCACACTATGATAATCACAGGCCACACTGATAAATCACATGTCAAAAGAAAGCAGGAAACACATAAGAACTATAAGATGATAATATAATCCTGCAGAAAGTATAACATGACAATTTCACTATAAAACAGAATGAGCTGTGCTGAAAACCCACTTAGTATTTCTAGTTTACATTACTGCAGCTTAGAGGGAAAGAGAAACAACACTAAAAATGAAACAAATTCTCCTAATACTAGCCAACTGTCGCAATAAGAACAACACAGATGAAATATAGTTTCTGCAGAAATTACCTATGCTGACCCTCACATTCTAGCTGATTGAACCATCATATGTTCTTATTCATGGCGGGGTAGCATCCACAGTGGTGTTTTCAGGGAGTGCAGTATTGGTTTTATTCTGTTCATCAGCCCCGATGCCCGGTTTTGCATCTATTGAATTTGAGGCACCATCATCTGGCCGTGTATCAATGTAAACAACTCCACCTGTATCAATGTAAACAACTCCACCGTCCAGGCCAGAAGATGGATTCTGAGATGGATGATTTCCCTCAGCGTTAGCTTCTACTGACAATGTATCTCCATGGTCTGTCTTTTGTTTTTTGCATTGCTTGCTGAAGGGGTGCCAGTGCCATCCTCATCAATATCATCGTTTGCAGGATCAGAGGTATCCCTCCTTGGTCTCTTCCATTTCTTTGTAGATGATGTGCCATCATCCTCAAAATCTTCCTCCCTCCCTGCCCCTGTGTAGATAGGTCCACAATTTTTGTCATTATCATATAGCACACAAGGGTCGGCGTTCATAATGCAAACGCGATCGAGAGCTCCACTGGCGACTGCATTAACTGAAGCCTCTTTATTGGCTTCTTCATGGTTTAGGTATTGTGAATCCCTGAGTAGTGTGCAGACATCAGCTCTAGTTCCAGTTCTTGCAGGCAACCTCGCCGCAGCATCCCTTACAAGACAGAGGATAGTGACATGTGGCGGTCGATCAGGTAAGAGCATGGGGTGACCCCTCGCTTTCGCTGTTGGCTTTCCACCTCCTCTTCTCAAGGGAGCAACTATAGACTTCTCCCCATCAACAGCAGTATAGCAAAATGCTCTATCAGGTATTGAGTACCTCAAATATTCCTCACGCTGAAAATATGCCCTTGCTTCATCTGAGCTTGGGCTTATTGTGTTCAGACTTTTCTGCGCTTTAAGCTCCTTGAACCTTTCCTTCAAATCCAAGTTTGCAGGATTTGGTGGTGGAGGTGGTGGAAGGGAACCTATCTGCTTCAGGGTTTCCTGACCACTTTTTAGCCAATTAGAAAATGCATCAACCAACTTAACAAGCATCTTGTGTGGTATACTCCATGCTTCAGCAGAAGTTTCTTCATCGGGGTCATCATATGATGAAACAGAAGGTACTGGACCAACCCAGAACCAACTTTTGTTTGACTTCTCATAAGCAACTAATGCTTTCCAGCCCTTTGCACCTAGAGGAGCTGTTCTAGATGAAAGTACTTTCAATACTCCTCGAACTAAATCCTGGAGGGGCTCCTGTGTTTCAAGTATCCTAGGATCTCCAGGATTTGCTCTAATTCGATTGACAATCTCTTGAACAGTAAGCTGGTCCATTGATTGGTACAGTTTGTTCTGCAGCACTGGCATTTGCACCCTCATGTTCTGCAGCACTGGCATTGTTCTGCAGCACTGCACCCTCATGTTCTGCAGCACTGGCATTTGCACCCTCAAGGACCTGTTCAGCTTGATCTGTTGTACTTTGTTCTTGATGAGGAGTTTTTTATGGCGTTCTTCACTGTTGAACCATTTTTTGCCCTCCTCTCCATCTGGTTGCTTCACTGTGGCTGGAGTACCCTCAGCAGGAGCGACCATAGCCTTCTTTACGGCAGTTAACAGATGTACAACAGAGAATGAAAAACCAGTATGGATCGTTGGTGTTATCGGTACATACTTCTTCTTGGGCTTCTCAACCTTCTCAGGCTTCTCAGCCTTCTCAGGCTTCTCGGGCTTCTCAGGCTCTGCAGTTACCACATTATTTTCGGGTACAGTAGCAGCTGGTTCTGCTACAACAACTGCATCTGCAGTGCTGCTCTCTGGCTTCTTTTTGCTTTTCTTCTTGGATCCACCAACGTTCTCAGCAACCTTTGGGCCAGATGACAAATGTTCACCATGCTCATCCAGGCTAGGAACTTCGACTCTTCCTTTTGCTTTTTTGGAGCTAGAGCTGACTCTTTCAGTGCCACCACAATCACCATTCGAATCTTGGACTGCATGGCCTGATCGACTGGCAAGCTTTTCATTCTCCGCCAACCTGGACGGGTCATTGGCATTTTCATTGACTTCATGCAGATCGGAGTTATCATAAACATGCATGTCCAGATTTGCCACCCCTTTCCGTTTCCTTTCACCACTTGCTGCTGGAGGTTTCATGACATCACTAATCTGTTCTGTCATCATCACATCCACATCACGTAAATAACCAGTCTCTGAAACCTTCCCTTTGAATCCTTTGCTCTGGGAGGGTTCTAAATCTGCATCAGCAGTAGGATAGTTCATTTTGGCCACTTTAGCAAGCTTGTTTGACTTTTTTTGGCACCATGTGCTGGTCTATGATACCCAGAATGGTGACGCTCTGTCTTCCGTTCGAGATAATGCACTTCCCCGCTATCTTCAAACTTTTCCGATGAATCAGATTCTGTCTCCTCACTTTGAGCATATACAGCATTGCTCCTGGAGTGCTTCTGGCCACTCCTATCTAGTTGTGTACTGGATTTACCAGCCATCTTCGCTTGTGATATCTTGCTTCTAGGGTCAGAACTAACACGGGCATCATTAACCTGTTGCTCAATACTTTTATAGGACTTAACCTTCAGGCCATAACCAGCTTGATCTTTCCTGCTCCTGTAATCACCTGCAGACTGCCCCATCTGCCAGTCATCTAGATTACCAGTGTGGGTTTCAGATGGCCAGTTCATCTCATCACCCATTTGAGCTTTATTAGTATGCACTCCTTTTCCACCTTGTACCCAGTCTCTCTCTGAGTACCTTGCATTCCTTCTGGTGTCAAAATATGGAGGATCATATGCTGCTGCTAAGGTGACTCCCTGATTAGCACTGGGATTCCTGCCATAGTAGTAAGGAGAGGCAGTATGGCTATCACTGTAATTATTTCCATACAGATTGCCATCATAGCTTGTAGTCAATTCCTTCTTCTTCACTGGCTTGGGCAGCAGCCTCGGAAACCGAGATCTCGATGAATCCCTTTCATATCCTAGGTCCTCCGAGTAAAGGCCGTCTATGCTCCTGTGATGCTTCCCTTTATGTGCGCCTGAATCATACCCATACGCATTATGATCTTGACAAGAAATCTCAGAGAGTGCCAGCACAGCATTGCGGCTAGACCCTCCCATGTACTCCTCATCCACTCCTTTCGGTGTACCCACTCGCAGTAGCCCCTTCGACTTCTCCTTCACTAACTTCCCTGCCTTCCTCTGTCCACTCTTATCATGCTTGAACCGAGCTAAGACCTGATCCCCAGACCCCTGCTCTCGAATCGGTCTCCGATCCAGCCCGCCTCGCCGAATCCAGAGCTTTTCTCTGCTGCTGCTGTTGCTGCAGTTGCTTCTGTGCCTTGAACGTGTCCAACATCCTCAGCCTCTCATCAAGGCTGTACCCCTCGCGACCCTTCCAGCAATCCTTGATCTCCCGGCCCCCGCACCATGGAGTTGTGGTAGCTCTGCAGCCAGTAGTAATGTTTGCGCCGCTCCATGAAGCGGGTGCCACGGCGGTACAAACTGACCCTCGGGTCGCAGAGCCCGCCCTTGAGGCGCTCGAAGAGGGCGGCCAGGGGGCTCCCGAAGTGGAAGTTCTGCCCCGCGAGGAGCTCGACGAGCGTGCGCGCAAAGGTCTCCTGGTCCATGTCGGGCAGCAGGGCAGCAAGGCGCAGCCGCTCGTCATCGCTGAGCAGGGTGTTCCAGGTGTCGAGCGAGAGCACGTCGCCGAGTCCGGCGAGGTCGTAGAGCTCCAGCGGCACGGCCACACTCTGGTCCCCGACCTGGCACATCTCGGCACCGGGCTCACCAAGCTCCGAAACGTCCAGCTCGTCGGAGCCCATCCCTGAGTCCCTCTCTTCTTCTTCCTCCTCCTCGAGCTCATCCTCCTCTTCCTCCTCCACCTCCTCTGGCTCCTCGCCTCCGCCGCCGCCACCGTTGTTGTCCTCATCGTCGTCCTCGCCGCCGGCGGAGAGCCGTCGGCCTCAGACTCCTGCGACGGCGTGGCCCGCGACTCCTCCTCCTCCTCATCGTCCTCCGTGGCATCCGGCGAGGCCTCCTCTCCGCCGTCAAGCCTGGGGAGCCGAACGCCGGCTCCGGTCCTCACGATCGCCATGGCCTCCCACCTACGCCGCCGAGCCAAAAAAAAAAAAACACCGCAACAAAAACAAAGCAGTTAAAACCCTAGCCCCCAAATCCACTGCCTCGTAGCAAGAGGAAGAAAAGAAAGAATCAAGCAGGGGTACACAAGGAGGGGGAAGCGAAGCTCACTCACCGGAACGACGACCCCCACGCAGGCGGAGCGGATTGGAGCGGCCGGGATGCGGCGGCGGCGAAACCCCTAACCCTAGCACGCGCGCGGCGACGAGCGAGAGACGGGAAAGGGGGGCAAGAAGTTGTGATGAGGGGAGGGGCGACGGGGCGCTGGGGTGCTGAGGGTAAATAGTGGTGTGGGTTGGGGAGGAAGACGACGGCGACGTGGTGCGCGTGGGAGCCGTCGGATCTCCGCCGCGGGGAGTGGCGGCGGGTGGGAAGGGAATAGGGCGCGGGGGCAGGGGCCGCCTGCAAAAGTGTGTTTAGTCGGGGCAGGGTCAGAGTTGCGGAGAAGGAGACGGAGACGAGGGAGACGCACACGAGGAAGGGGAAAGCCCCCGCCGCTGACGGGTTCGAGGGCGCGGGGCCCGGTAGCCCGGTAACTCTGGCAGGTGGGTCCCGCTCCATCTCCTGCCGCGGGTTACCAGGGTTTGCGCGGGAACTTAGCTTCGATCGCGGGCTTTTCCATTGGTTGACCCGATCATACTCCGTCATCGTCAAATTATATATTAAAAATTGTGTTATCTTTTCTAGATATGTGTAATTTTATTATGTATCTAGATATATAGTGAAGAATATATACCAAGAAAATCCATAGTATAATTTTAAATAAATGTATTTATCTTAATTAGAAATTTTCTGTAATAGTTTTAACTATGCTTTTTCAAAAAAAAGCTATTATTAATATTAATAAATCTAAATAGATATATTATGGAAACATATTTTATAATTAATCTGGTAATATAGATGTTGATATTCTTTTGATATATTTGATCAAGTTTTAAAGTTTTGGTTTCTAAAAAATGCATATTTTCTACTAAGACAGAAGGTGTATATATACACAAGAAGAACGGGCTATTTTCAATCTGAATAGAGTTTTTCAAGCGTTCTACCATGAAGCTGTCAGAAAAAAAGGTGAGATCCGTTTAGAGTAGCTACAATAAATTTGGATATGCTCTCTTTTCTTTTGTACAAACCATTCGTTCATTCAATTTAAAATAAATAAATAAATAAATAAATAAATAGGTAGGGGATTCCCCTACTGGTAAAAAAAAAAATTAGATATGAAGTGCTAGTTTTTTTTTTTTCACCAAAGAAATGTTAGTTTGGGAGACTAAAAAATGGTTCTCCAAATAGCAACCATTCCACAACATATTCTTTTTTCCCCTCAATTTTTATTTCTTTTTTTAAAAAATACCATAGCATATATCTTTTCATGATCAGATCGCACCACGTGCTCCCTCTCCATCCTCTTGACGCAAAAGATGATGACTGCATTTCTATACTAACACCCAAATGACCCAATCACTATGACTGCCAGAAGTAGCAAACGTCTTTGAGCTTTGTTTTGCGCTGAAGAGCCAAGCCTTCCATTAATTGGTTCAACATGGTTTGCTACTTTGGCTTTTGAAAGTTCATCTTGCCTTATTAGCCTCTTGAAAACCCCCCTACTTGATCTCCTTGCAAGGTTACCAACACTGCTACAAAAATCATTTCCAAGGCATTTTCATTTTATTAACTAAAAGCGGTTTTTTTTTTTAAAAAAAGCCATGGTTAATGCATTGATTAAGTGTGACGTTTTTAATTAACTATTGTAGTTATAAATATGCATTTATAACACAAAATATTATTAATATTAATAACTCTAATAAATAGATATATTATGAAAATATATTTTATAATTAATTTAATAATGGTTATTTGGTACGATAAATATTGATATTTTTCAATAGATTGGATCAATTTTAAAGTTTTGAGGTTTCAAAAAAAAAAAAACATATTTTCGAAGACGTAAGGTGTTTACTCCTACAAAACAAGAAGAATAGACTATTGTTGACATCTTTATAGCATAATATTATAAGTCAAATAACATGAAATAAGGGCTCAAGATAAAGACCAAACATAAGTCTAGGGGTCTAACTAACATAATTCCATGAGTTTTGGTATTACGTGACTTTTCAGGGGACTTGATAGATAAATGCGAGAGAAGAATGGAGAAAGTTCGAAATATACAAGACATATGATGACAAGACTTGACCGTGAAGTAACTCAACCCGAAAAGTGGACTAAAACATTCTAGAAGATACCGGAGGACACCGAAAAGACGGGGGTCTTTGAGGTGGCAAGCCACCCTGGCGCCGCCCGATTACCACATAGGCCGGCCGCCCGGTGGGCCACCCCGTCGACCTCTCCTTTCTAGGTCGGTTTTACTACCGACTTTGAGGTTGTATCTACACCATTGTTGAAGGTCGGTTTGATCCGGGGTTCACGTTCATCGCCAAGTACTATATAAGAAGACCACCCACCCCTAGGGCGATAAAAATTTCATTATCATACTCATTCATCAACTCATACCCATCTAGTCTAGCCAAGTCTAGACCTAAGCCCCAGATTCATACTAGAAGTAGTTAGCTATCTAGCTAGTTCTATTTAAAGATCAAGTTCATCTTGAGTTCACGATAGTCAAGAAGTATCAAGGATATATTTTATGCATGGAATTGTATAGCATCCATATAGATGATCACTATGTGGGTGATAAGTAATGTAAACGTGGTGTTTATACAACGTTTATCTGCAATTGTACCCTATATTCCGGGCCGTGTGGTAGATCGGCGGGAGTGGCAGATCTGTTGAGTCCTTTGGAATCCACCCTCTGAATGTAGGACTAGTCGAGTTTATTATTACGATAATGATCAAGTTTAGTCCTTGGTTGTTATTGGTAATGCTTGCCATGTGTAGAAGTAATCCAACCTTGCCATGATAGCTAGATGTATTACACTAATTGTAGTATTCATTTGACATATATGATTAAGAGTATCTTAGGAATATTCATTCTATTCTTTCTATAACATGTTAATAGCTCGTATGATACTAGTGGCATATGATGATCTTAGACTTGGGTATTTATCATTTATATTATCTTTATCTTGTGACTTATCTTGTTGAGTTATGTTAGATGCATATGGCTACTCGCATTACACAACTGTAAGTGGATCTCATAAATAAATCACAATATAAATCATTAGATGTCATTTTCTCTCTACTTTCTATAGACTCCTTCCCCGTGGTAAAATATAAATACGATACCTGGATTACTCCCGGTGAAGTGCTACAATTGGTATTTCTATATGTGCGCTTGCGGATATCATGTTCATTCTTTTTATCAAGGCCAATCAACAAATACCATGCCCCGCATTTCTTAGAGCGTTATTGCTAGGGTGACGAGACTAGTGTATAGGTAATGTCTAGAAATGAGTGGTATACCTTGAGTACATATCCCGGTGAGATTAACTCCACTATGGATAATGATGCTAAGTTTACATCCCACTACTAACACCGCCTAACTCTGCTTTGTTGGATTATGAGGTTAATCCCATATCAAGCTAACATGATTAGATAGATATCCCATATATATTTCTTTCGCCTTCCTAATTGGGATCGTATAAGAAATATCAACAACTATCTTAGCACTTTGTTTTTTATATAAAAAAGTACCATAGCATATATCTCTTCATATGCTCAGATTTCACCTCGTGCTTGGAGTCCTCCCCACCGCACTTTGCTCCACAATTCAGCTGTGAAAACGCAAGGCCACCTTTTAGGTAGTGGCATTGCATCAATATTGGTTGTTTCTTTGTGTAATATCGATCAAGAGACTTCATGTTAGGATGGTCCAGCTATGGTTGTGTTGACCTCCTTTGGCGCTCGTTTAAAGTGCGTTGTATATGATTGTCTAAACTATTCTTCTAATACAATGATAATAAATCTTTTACGTATTTGAGGAAAAAAGGTTCTCCCCCCACGCCACGCCTCCCAGCTCGCGCTGCCCTGCCTCCACCGTGATCTCGCAGCACCAACACTCCAACCCCATCAACTCCGTCGTCGAGTACACGGACACTGCGAGGCGCTCAGCTTCTCCATTCCAGGCCTCAGTGGCGGGTACTGGGTTTTATTAAGAGAAGAAAGCAATTACAAGCATACCAATCGTGTTGGGAGCTACATCTACGTTTTAGAATCACTCTTGGTCCCATCACTCCACGCCAGGATTTCATATTTGTCTTAACGACACAGGCCGTGCCGGTAAAATCCGAGGCCTTGTACCAGACTTTAAAATAGGCCCTACCTGCCTAGAAAAAATAGAACAATAATAACATGTACTCAACATTGCGATAAATCAAGAATTGTACATATTCAATCCTTGGTTGCCTCTACTCTTCAATCTGTGCGGATGGTGTTCAATCACTTGACACCGACATTTGCCAACTCTAGTGAGACAGACCGATACATAATAGACTGATTTTGCAATGCCACTGAAAAGAGATGCAAGTCTGCAAATAATCCTAGAGTTGGCCGTGTTTGATGAGGCATAAATTCTTAGGCCCCTACGAATGGGAGGTCCTATAAGATCGCACGTCTTGCACGTGCATGGGGCACGACCCTGCACTGAGGCTGCAACCACCTTGATGTCATTACCAACACCTTTTAGCATTAGGAAAGAAAGATAAAGCATCAATGTCTTGGCAAGGATACAAACACCATTGAGCTATTCAAGAGTACTATTTGAGGAAAAGTATGCGCTATGGTTTTCAATTTCAAAAAAAACCCTTCAAGTATGCTTCATAGTTGGGCAGTGATGCCTAGGTGCCCAAGGCAACATTGTAGACACTTAAAAAATCCACATGTATGAGGAATGACATGGAATGACTTTAATGCTAGTGTCACATCTTTCGAAGTCATGCTTCATAGTTACATATAAACTGTGCTCGAGGACGAATAAAGAATAAGTGCAGGGGATCTTGTTGGCGATGCTTATTGCATACTTTTAGCTACCAACTTTTACCTAAAACAAAAACCAAAGTTAGTTGCAGGAAGCCATTTGTAAAATTGCATATAAAGGGCTAGAAAATATAAATTAAACATCATAGAAGGTGGTTGGTATGGGGGTATTATGGGGGGAATATTCTATGAACATTCCCCCTCTCCTGCCCTATATATATGGAGGCCTTCTCCCTCTCATGACACACACCACCAAGGAGCCCCATAGGTGACAACTCCAATCAGTCCTTTGTGTTACCACATTAACGTTGGTGTTTCATAGAACTTTTGGCAACCTAACCCCCCTCACCTCTTCCTATTCTTTTTGAGGACTAGAAAGGAACTACTGTTCCAAAGTTCCTATCACTATGCTTGACCCTCATACAACAACCACTCAAAACTTAAGTTAATGTTAATACAATGTAAGTACTGCAGTAAAACTAATTGTATAACAACCACTTATAGTTAATTAACGGGTGACACACGCATTTACACATCTGTGCATTTCTGCATCTGTCTTTACCGTGTCCAGTCCATTTGCACTTCTCGTTTAACTAATCTTTTTGCATCTAACGATACCAAATACCCCACAATACATGTCTGCGGTCCACGCACCACTCGGCGCCTGCAGCGGCCGGCTCCGTGAGGTCCATCGGGAAGGGAACTCTCCGTGAGGTCAATCGGGAAGGGAACGCACAAGGCGAGGGCGGTAGAGTGAGAGGAGGGATACAAAGGTGGAAGAAGGAGACGAAGGCGATCTGATTCAAGGAAAGATTTGAACCCATTCGAAAGAGCAGCCCATTCGAACGAGTGGAAGCAAATTGGCTCGTTGGGATCTGCATACCGCGATGCGAGTGGAGAGCATGCCGAGCTCAGCGTCGCTTCGAGGAATACGGTTGCAAACGGCGCCGAAGGGGTTTCTTGCGGGCAGATGCGGCGGCCCGCATAACGTCGCTTGCTTTTTGCGGGTAGATGCGGCAGCACTAACTCCCCTCCATGTGAACTTTTTACAAGCTAAAATTTCTCGCGAATGAAGGTTTCACCGTATCTAATGATGATAACAACATGTCGAATCTCCAACCACCCCCATCTCATCGAGACTATAGTCACGCCCATCCAAGACTTTGCCAACCTGCAAACAAGTAACAAAAATTAAGAAATCAGGCCCGTCCAGGACTTGCAAAACAAGTAAAAAAATTAAAAAATCCATCCATCCATTGGGTATATATTCATTTTGATCAAAAAAAAATATAAATAATCAACCAACAAAATAATAGAAGAATGTCGATGGCACAATCGCATGGGACAAATACATGTGTGACAACTAACAATAGCTAAATCACTAGTGACTGAGCTGCTAAACACTAGAATGAAATGCACCCTAGCAAATGGAACTTAACATAAAACAATGGTAGTATTCAAATCCAAATACGGAATAAATTTTACTAATTAGAAAAATAGTACCATCCTCTTTTAATCAGTGTCTTAATTATTACCGCTGAGTATTAATACTTTAAGAAGCTCTCACCACAGCAGCGACGCTATTAAAGGGCTAGCTACTACTTAAGAATCTTATGGGAGTACGCGTTTATTAGTCCTTGTTGAAATATGAAATAATCATCAATAGTAACACAAAAAAGCCTAAAGAATATAAACACAATTTATAATTTAAGAGTATAGAATGAGATTCCTAGAATTTAACAAAGATCAACAGGTAGAAGCGTAATTATTTATTTACTGTGATCTGTTTGGCTAGACACTACATCCCAACATATATATAATCTTTTTCAAGTATACCTCCATTTCTTTTGACGTACTCCAAACCCTCCTCTACTGAACCTCCCTTACACCCAAAGTTTATCAATTGTTGACATTAAGGAGGTGCTGCTCGGACATGTACTGAACCTCCCTTAGAGCAACTCCAACGGTTTGCTATTTGCGTTTGGCATTCTCAAATTTTGTCAAAAAGCTCCAAAAACTTCCTTCAACAGTTTGGCATTTGGAGTTGGCAATTTAGTGAGTGTTGGCAAATCAGGCCGGCGTTTGGAATTCACGGCACATCCGTGCGTATTAGAAGAGGTGGAAGGGCATAAACATAATTGTTTCGCCTCGGGATTCCCGAGGTAAGTTTTCAAGAGGTGGAAGGATATAAACATAATTTTGTTTCTCTTCTAGGGTTTTACGATGTAAATTAGATCTGAGTTTGGCAAGCGAATTATGTCAAACTGTTGGAGATGAACCCTTTTTGGACTTGGCATTTGCATTTCAGATTTGGCAAATAGAGAAATTGTCAAACCAGTTTTGCCAAAGCTGTTGGAGATGCTCTTACACCCAAAGTTCATCAGGTTGTTGACATTAAGGAGGTGCTACTCAGATTTAGAAGGGTCTTGGTTGAGAAAAGGTTGGTATCATCGATCAAAACAATGCAGATGATGCTGTGATTATTCAACTCTTGGATTAGATGTTGCTAATGGTTATGTGTCTAGTTTATCTCCCATAAACTTGAAATACCTTAGTGATGGCTGCTTTTAGAACTTTGTTGGTATGAGAATTGTGATGACCAAATACCACTCCAAAGTAAAAATATACATTCTTGTACTATGAATTTTGTATTTGGTCACACATTTTGTTGCGAAACACATAATTTCTGAAATTATGTCATGTGTGTAAGAGTGGTATCGACTTCCTTTTCAGATTTGCAAACTCAGTCGTAACTTTTTTTTGAGCATCAACTCAGTCGTGAGATTTAGCTGCTACTAGCACTAGTGCTACTTTTTTTTTTTTGGTCAAAGCATACATGAGCTTTACTGATTAAAGATAGTTACATCGTCTAATACAAGTTGAAGAATAAAACTAGGGGGTTCATCGACCCAAATACAATTTGTCTTAACTTGCATAGCTCGCTTTGCCAATTCATGCGCTACTCGGTTAGCATCTCTACTATAATGCTCAATATGCATTTCCTGGAATCCACTCCACATAGTACTACATTCATCATAAATTGCAGCTGCCGAGTTTGCCGAGAATCCCCCTCCTTCCCTCATACAATCTGTGCCTCAAGAACAAGTTTATTACCTCTCCAATATATGATGAACATAAATTGCAAACTAGTGCTACTTGGTTTGGCCCGCGCAACTCATGTCTGATGTCATATTCCAAGGACCTCTTAATCCGGTGAGACTCCCTCCAAGGGCAGCCAGGCCACGTCTCCTCAAATTCCTTGATTGGTCCGGCTTGTTTTGCTTCTAGGTCCTTTTGTTCATTTCTAATCACGTTTCAATCCGTCCGGGCCCCCGGTAAATGTTAAATGAGTTCGAGTTTTTTACCTTTTACCCTTCGTATTCTCAGTTTCTTACACTCAAAGAAGATGAAATTCTGAAATTGTGACCGTTTTACAGTTACCCGCCCGCCTCTACATTTTTTGAAAACCCCCTTGCCCAGCTATCAAATATATACCGCGTCTCACCATCCTTTCAGCAAAAAAAAAAAAAAAAAAAAAAAAAAAAACCCTCACGGCCTCATCTTCTTCCCTCGTCATTTTTCTCCACCCGGCTCCTCCCCGCAGCTCACTACGCCGCCACCGCCGCCGCTTCCCCCCCCCGCCGCCGCCTCCGTCGGCGCCTCCACCTCCCTTCGTCTTCGTCTACCCTCTCCTTGCTCTCTCCATCCGGCGCAGGAACATGCTCCATGGAAACCCTAGCTGTCGTACTCCCTGGCGGCTCGGGTGGCCGGCGGCGACGCGGCGGTGGTCGGGCGGCTCGGCGCGCAGGCGGCAGAAGCACGGCCATCTCCCCTCCCTTCTTCTCCTTCGAGCTCTGAGGAAACCCTAGGTACGTCTTCCTTTGTGCTCTGAGAAAGCCCTAGGCGGTATGCGGCAGCGACGACGAGTGGCTTGGAGTTTTCAACGATTCGGGTATAGCAGCCTCAGGTCCTTTGAGTTCCTATTTTTTTTTTCCTTACAGTATGCTCTAGGGATGAAAAACGATCGGAAACGATCGATAGAAGGCCAAACCATTTTCGCTTTCATTTTTTTCCTCGAAAATGAAATCGATCTGATATCGTCGGAAAGCGAATCTGGTGCCGATATTCGGTAATTTTCAAATCGATATTAGTCGATCGAAAAATACATCGATAACGATCGGAATCCACAAGAACGATATCCTCAAAAAGCGATAAACATGCCAAACCATAGAACATGAGAAGATCCATATAGCTCGATTTATCTATTCTGTACTCCTGTTCTTGTTGGTGTCAGGTATGTGGTGACTGGCTTTGCACTTGAAGTACGTAATACGTGATTGTTGGCTTGTTGCCTTGTTGGCCGATTGGCTCCTTGCCTGACTGCATGCTTATTTCTATACAAATGAATATTCTTGTTTCTATACGAATGAACACTGCCTAATAGTTCCTTTCCAAAAAAAAAAAAAAAAAAAAAAATTACCTTATGTACTCGCATGTCAGCCTATGCATATGTTTTGCATCGGCGATGGTAAATTACCAGTTAAATACGAAAATTTTCGAAAACAATCGGAAGAGGGCTAAATCATTTTCGCTTTCACTTTCAAATATATTTACCATTATCATTTTCATTTTTCTCGGTTATCGCTACCATTTTCGTTTAGGCCAAAAAGTCGGAAAAAAAACTTCGAAAACGATCTCGAAAAAAGCGGAGATTATCTTTTTTCGTTTTCATCCCTAGTATGCTCAATGTTGCTTTAGGAATTGCCATTATACTTTAAGCGTTTGTGGTATTTGCCAGTTTAGTTTACCTCTTTAAGCGTTTGTGGACAAATTGTTTTAATTGATGGAGAAATTGTTTTTATTATTGGCATTTGTAGAAGTGCAGGCTTAATTATGCAAAATGTCACCCAACTCGATATTAATCTTACAAGTCAGACTTGGCTCTGGCATTATTTTTCTGTATAAAACAATATTACCTTGTATCAAAGAAGAAAAAAAATAAATGCCTTCTCAAGAGCTCAGGTCTTTTGTCCATTGGTTGTGTCTCTAAAACTGAATGTTGTAGAATTGACCGTGTGAATTCAAGTGGACTATGTTAGTGTTATGTTGACAGGATAGATTAGTATGAGCCGGAATGATCCACCCTGGTTTTATCCATACCATTTCATCAATCAGATGGAGTCAATGATATATGGTTCAAATTTGTGATTATGGACTTATCTTCAGTTAGCCTTCAATGCTGAATCCTTTTCTTTCAAAAATTTTCATTGTACCAGACATTGTGCATTCTTTTTTGCCTTTGTATTATTATATGCATATGAAATTGAGTCTGGAAATAGAAAGTCATTTTTTGTTTATTGGGGTTGCATAAACGCTTTTGATATGGGCTGATCCTATTATATATAATAAAAGTGGTATAAAAGATAATCTAAATTTATACTCAACCATGTCCACTGTGCCTGCCTGGAGTTGGTCTTGTGCCCGTGCAATGCTGCATGGGTCTCTTCCACAACATGTCTTTTCAAGTTCCCCAAAATTTATGCTGATATATGCCTCTATGTCATGATTGGTCATGCAAAATCAAACACACGTGAACTGTTGAATTTGTGAGACAATTTGAACTGCAATTGTGGTAGTGGTAGAACTACAAATGCTTGTGTTATAAAGGTCCGTGACCTGGCATTATGATTAAAATGTGGACCTCAGTTCACTAACCTTATCTTGTTCAACAACTTTCTTTTGTTGCTATAAATCATCTTTCTAGATTATCTCTATATATCTTTTTTTTTTCCTACACATGGAATACAATATTTGTTCATTATGTTGGAGGTTCGACACGGATGCATTGGTTGCTTCCACCGTCAGCCCAAACGCGTTATATGGCGCGTGTGCTCCACTTCTTTTCTTTGGCGCACGGGACGCGTGGCAGCGGCCGGATGCATGCGGGCGTAGGGCGCGAGGAAGGACGCATCTTATGGGTTCTGGGTGGGTCTGCGTCCTTTTTCTTTTCGTTTCTCTTTAAAATGTAATAACTTTACGATCAAGCATCTGTTTTCAATTCCGTTTACACCATCGTGTTTATTATAACGAGATCTATAAAACTAGATCCATGTTGGATATGTTTTGATATAATTTTTGTGATGACAAAGATTTACATTTAAAGTAAAAAAGTTTTACATCTAAGAGTACAAAGTTTTATTATTGGAGTAAAAAGTTTCAAATTTTGGAGTGTAAAGTTTTCTTTGAGATTAGAGTTGATGGCGTTTGTCGAGATTAGGGTTAACGCCGTATCTTTGAGATTAGGGTTTATGGTGTTTGTGAGATTAGGGTTCATGGCTTTTCTTTGATATTAGAGTTCATGGTGTTTGATGAGATTAGGGTTTTACGGCATTCTTTGAGATTAGGGTTCATGGCGTTCTTGAGATTAGGGTTCATGGCGTCGGGAGATTAGGGTTGTTGGCGTTTGTTGAGATTAGGGTTCATTGCATTCTTTGAGATTAGGGTTTATGGCGTTCTTGAGATTAGGGTTCAGGTGTTTCTTTGAGATTAGTGTTCATTGCATTCTTGAGATTAGGGTTCATGGTGTTCTTTGAGATTAGGGTTAAATTGGCGTTTGTTGAGATTAGTGTTAATGGCTTTCTTGAAATTAGGGTTCATGGCGTTGCTGAAATTAGGGTTCGTGGCGTTCTTTGAAATTAGGGTTCATGGCTTTTGGTGAGATTAGGGTTCATGTCTTTTTTTCTTTGAGATTAGGGTTCATGTCTTTTTTTTTGGGATTAGGGTTCATGGCTTTTCTTTGAGATTAGGGTTTATGGTTTTTGGTGAGATTAGGGTTCATAACGTTCTTTGAGATTAGGGTTCATGTCGTTTGGATTATTAAATTTAGGGTTTTGGGGCAAGCTGTCCTTTTAAATGCATGCCCCCCCTACCGGGCAATGGGTTTTTGGGCCAAATGTCTTTTGAAAAGCATGCCCTCTACTAGGCAATGGGTTTTGGGGGCAACTGTCTTTTTGAAAAGCATGCCCCTTACTTGGCAATGAGTTTTGGGCTAAGTGTCTTTTCAAAAGTATGCCCCCTATCGGGCAATGGTTTTTACGACAATTGCCTTTTCAAAAATATGCCCTCCAAATTAGCCTTGTAAACAATTAAATTTTTGGCACAATGATGCTAGATAGGAGAAATGAGAAAACAATTTGGGCCAAAAAAAAAAACTTGCCAATTGACATAATAAGTCAGACAGGGGAACCAAAGGTTGTGCACTTCTCTGCGATACTAGTGCGCGTGCCTTTGCTAAGCTGAATTAGCGCGCATGCGCGGCTTCCATTCTGGCGCACGTCTTGTGACTAGTGATGCCCAAAGACACTTGCATGGAGAAGTAAATGTAGGTAAATAAAATAACTAATTGGGCCAGTTTGGATGTACTTTGCGAGATGAATCTTTTAAACCTAGTTAGACCATGGTAGGACAATATTTACCATAAACAAACGAAAATTGCTACAGTACTTTTCAGTTCACTTTTCAGCCACTTTTTCAGGAACTAAACACAGGCCGCTCGGGGCGGTCCATGACCCGACAAGTCAGCGTCCGGCCGCTGCATGCATCCGGAATTGTTACCGCGTCCGGACGACCGTAACAAACAATTACCGTTAACCTTTCGAGCTTGGTATCCAACCTTTACGCACTACAAACAATGAGATGGATTAGGACTTTCTTAATATGTAAGATTGTACCTAAATCAACATATATAAGAACTCCCTGAATCCAACATGATCAGAACATGTTGTTGATGGAACTGTCCATGAAATTGCTACGTCTTGACCGGTCGGATGCAACATCGGCCGAAAAGACTACGACAAGCTTCATCGATTAATCGGGTTCGGGCGCCTCATCGTTGTCGGATCGCCCGCGATAGTGTCATCAGTTAACAGAGCATAGAGCTCTTCTAGGACATTGAGGCCGACTTGGGGCGCACACTTGTGATCGTGGCTCCACTTGTCGCCGCAATGGTCACACAAAACGCGGCGCGACGATCGCCTTGAGGTCCACAAGCATCTTGTCGATCGGCCGCATGGGAGCCCGGCTTGTCGGCGGCCGAGGAGCTTGGTGGCGTTCCCGGGATGATTCCAGCGGCCAAACTCGGCGCTTCGCATTGGTTCGGCTTGCCTCCTCACTGCAACAATGCGAGAGTGTCTGCGATATCGAGGGAATCGGGTTCTTTGAAAAAAAAAATTTGCCGCAGTTTCAGGATATAGGCCATCAATGAAGCGGGTTATGTAGACTAAAACATGGGTAGAAGTGTCGTATGCAGTGAGTTGGTCGACAAGGTCAGAGAAACGATCGACGTATTCACTGCACGGGGCGAAGTCTAGCGGACGCGATTGAGTTGGCGAAGTAGGAATTGGTGCTGATCACTACTCAAAACGCAGTATGCGGTGCTTGGCGGTCGATCCCACTTTATAGTTTTCGGTTTGTCGATCCGCGGATTGAATCCAGCGTTTAGCCGGCCCCGTGAACTGCATGCGAGAGCACTGAATCCAAATGGATGGATCAACAAAATACATGGAGAAATAGTCTTCGGCACAAGTGATCCACAATTTTAGATCAGTGCCATCAAAGGAGGGAACATTCATCTTGGGAAGCTTGCCGGTGGGGTTTGGGTGGGGATCGGGTGGACGATTGTGAGACAAAGCCAAATCATATGCGGTACCCGCAGTTTAGGAGCATGGTGAGGGGAATCATTCATCACGGTGACCGGGAAATGGGTATAGGTGGTGACCACCCCATGCCCATTCTCCCGGTGGTGTTGTTCCACGCCGTGCCCGTTGGGCCGAGCAGCCGTATATTTTATAGCCCGGCCCGGGGAGGTGGCGCGGCGTCTTTGCTCCGCCTTGAGCAGCGGCTTAGTGAAAACCGCCGGCTCAACTTGTGCTTGAGCGTTGTCGATCATAGAATGGTTCTAGTACTTGTCTAGCTTGCCGAGGCGAAGACGAAGGTCATCGAGGATGCCCTCGTGTTCCTGGCGCCTGAAGTCAAAGTCGGTCGCCACCTTCTTGATGGTGACGAGGCGCATCTGGCTTCGAGTAGAGGATCCGCCGCTCGAACGCGAGGTTGATCTCCTTGAGGCGCTTGTCGATGGAGTCGTCCATCTCACGGCGGCTCGAGGGTGGCGTCCCACTTTCGGCGATCATTCTTTGGGCGGAGGCGGTAGCCCGTGGTGTTGGCGTGCTCAACAGTAAGCTTTGGGATCTCCTTCAACAACAACTGCGTGTCGGGATTCATGGTTTCAGTGGATTTGGTTCTGCGGGTGTAGTGGTGTCACGCCGCGTGGCGGCGGGACATGCTGGCGTCCGCGATTGGAAGGGTGAAGGAAGCACCCGGAGGAGAAGGCGCCACGTCTTACTGATTGGCGTGATACGTAGTTCACGTTTCTTTACTACCGTTGTCGGGTGGGCCCACGAAGGCCAGCGTCTGTCTTGAGGATTTAAACCGAGTCGTGTGGAATCGGACATCATCTATCGTATTGAAAGGAGCCAAGGCGGGGGGTTAACCTCGCCGGCTTCCTCGCCGATTCTCTGTTCCCCTATGCCTCTCACGTCGGCGGCGTCGCCCGGCGACCGCGTGTCGTTCAGGTGGTATCGAGAGACGGTCTTTCCTCGGCGTCGCGGGCGGAGTTCTCGAGCTTCCTCGCCGCCAACTATCGGCCTCGGCCTCTCTCCGTCGGTGGCGCATCTGCCATCCCCATCCTTCCGTCCATCTCCATCGCGGCGTTCGTCATCTTCGTGCCGTCCCTCTATACGTATCGCGATTTGGGTTTCGGTGGTGTTGTGAGGAACGCACACCAGGTGTTCAATCTCGTTTCTCCTTCGGCGTTCATCTCGTTCGTCGACGGTGCGTCACGCGTAGCGTGTATCAAAAACGGCTCCGGTAGGGTCTACCGGCGGGGGCGTGCGATGCAGTAATCAGCGCACATCTAGTTGAAGATTACCGTAAATCGACCACCGGAACACGCCTCGGCTCGCGGGGTTCGTCCAGGTTGTGCACAAGTCAACTGGTTGGTCTCCGGCGAGGGTTGTGTAGCAGGTCTGCACGTAAAATTCCAGAGCCGCTGAGTGATCCCAGTTCGACTACGAGTTCAGGGGTTGTGGATACGAATCTGGCGGTGAGGGTTGCGGGGCCTGGTTCTCGTGTAAAATTCCTTAGCGTATATCGTGATCCCCAAGTCTTTGCTCCATTTCGGTGCAGCGTGTTAGCGGTCTGATCTCGGCTCCCGTCAAGACCATCTCCGGGGAACTCTGTTCATTTTGGAGCAAATGTCGAGGAACACTGAGGAAGAAGCTGCAAAGTGGGACAAGCTTACACTCATGTTTGCTCAGATCTCTAACATGGGGGTCACCACGACAACTTGGTTGCAACAACGATTGGCCAATACCCTTTGCTAAGGTTGAGCAAACAGCGAGAGAACAACGGTTTATTGCTCGGCGAGGTTCGGGCAAATGGACAAAACAAGTAGCTAACGACTCTGCTGCGGTTTGAAGCCCAAGGTCATATTAGCGCATGGCGATGTAGCTGCGTCTGGCGGTGATATCTTAAGGGGAGATCCTGAGGAAAACATCTTTGCTAACAGAAATACCGACAGAGGTGGTCCTTCCCGAGCTCATAGAGGCCACGAGGCACGGACATAGAGAAGAGGATGATTTTTTACCAAGACATGCTATGCCGAAGCTGAATTTTCCATTCTTTGAAGGCACTTTGATCCAAAGGTATGGATAGAGAACTGTAAGGATTATTTTGCTGTGTACAATCTCCCTGAAACAATGTGGGTCAAATCTGCTTCTATGCACATGTCTGGTAATGCTGCCAAGTGGTGGTTGGCCTTTAAGCAAAACCATCCAAAAATTAGCTGGATACAATTTTGCATGGTGTGATTCAGAAGTTTGGTGCTGATGATTATAGAAGGTCCATGACTGACATCATTTCTATGAAACAACTGGGAACTGTAGAGGAGTATACTACTCAATTTCAGGCCCTACAGTTTGATGTGACCATGCATAGTGGCATTCATGATGAGCTTTTCTTTGTTACCCATTATGTCAATGGACTGAAGGAGGAGATCAGGAGCATGGTGGAGCCACAAGTACCCAAAAACGTGGATCGGGCGGCTATCATTGCGAGAATCCAGCAAAAGATTGTGGAAAGAAACAAATCCAAGTACAATAAAGGATCAGGCATTTATAAACCCCAGCAGCAAAAGCAAGATGGCAAGTTTTATCAGCCACCCCAAACAAATTGGAGGGACAGGCAGTTAAGAGATTACAGAAAGTAAAAAGGTTTGTGTTATTCTTGTGGGGAGAAGTATGAACCAGGACATAATGAAGTTTGTGCAAAAAAGGTTAAGCCTCAAGCTAATGCTATGATGGTCAATGACTTGGACAGGGAATTATCTGAGGATACTCTAAACAATCTGGAAATTGAAGATGCAGTGGCAGAAGAATTGGGCCACTTGTCTGTTAATGCAATTACTAGCATAGACCCATTTCAGTGTATGAAACTCAAGACTAGGGTGAAAGACAAGGTAATGCTCATCTTTGGTGGGCGATGGCGACTCCCACGGTTTTGTCGATTACACGGTTTGTCAAAATGGCAGGGCTTACTACAGTCCCTTGCCCTAGAAGAAAAGTGAAATTGGCAAATGATCAGTATATGGTCACTGATTGCATGGTTCCCAAACTCCAGTGGTATTCTCAAGGGCATGGTATAGCTACTGACATGATTGTCTTAGACATGTCACCATATGATGCTATCTTAGGTTTTGATTGGTTAACCAAGCACGGCCCTATGGATTGTGGCTGGGACAAGAGGACTATGGAGTTTACTGATTGAGGGCCGAAGAATCAAGTTACAGGGTGTAAGTGCAATCAAGCTCTAAGTGGGTTTTGGCGTTGATGACCACCGAATTAGGGGACTAATGAGATTTCTGAAGATGACATGCAGGGATTAAAATATGGAGTTGATGAACAGGTCCAAAGGCACCAAATCAAGTTAGATGGTGGTGTTTCCGGCTCAAGGCGCTTAAATTATTTTATATTTCGAATCTTGAGTTTAGGAAAAGCCGTACTACTAAGAGGGATCCTAGGATTCTCGGTACACATGGACCAAGTGCTCTAAACATCAAATTCAAACACACAACTCAACTCCAAACCTGACCAGGCACTTCCACAATCGATTCACTCTTTTCATTTGTCGGGTTGGCGCGGCGGTCTTGCGCACCGGCGCTGGCAAGATACAAGTCCCACGCGGCGATGCAGCGTGTGTCGATCGGCAAAGCCGCGCGCTTAAAATCGTCTTGTTGGGCCCGTGGGGGTATAAGTACCCATTCTACCCCTCCCCAACGGTTACCACCGCTCACTTCATCTTCAACCTCGCGAAAGCGAAAGGAAAAATGACCTCTTGCTCTCTCTCACTCCTCCATTGTTGCTTTTCCTTCCCCCAAGCCAAGATTTTGATTCCACCATCAAATCTTGAGGGAAAAGGCAGCAAACTGCTTGTGGAGGCCGGATCTACTACTTCCCCCACTCAAAAGAGCATTTGGTTCACGTTTGGCCGGAACCCTAGGGTTCTTTACTCTTGGAGCTTGCTCCTAGACGGCTAGGTGTCGCCCTAGAGCTTGCCCCCTTCGTGTGGCAGCCTTGGGAGGTTTGTAACCTCACTCTACAGCAATACATTACCCCACATCTCTAGGGTTAACTCCCTAGACTTGTGAACGAGGGAAAAAGCAAGCCGGTGGGCAAGCTAAGCCTTGTGTGGCAACCTCAACAACGTGGACGTAGCCCAGCCTATGTGGCGCGGTGAACCACGGGTCAAATCCTTGTCTCACTTGTTCTCTCTTTACTTTGTTGCATATTTGTCTTGTGAAAAGGGCTTCGACCCGATCTACTTGGTTCTTTGGGTTTTACGCCAGACCTTGGATAACTTTACGTGGAGTATTTGGGTGCGGGGAACCGGTGGAAAGCTTGAGCACTAAACTCTAGCTCGTGGAGTTGCATTCGGTGGTGCTCGAGATCCAGTCCACAGCGGCGTGCCGCCGCGAGGGCACGCGGCAGTGCAGCGCCTACCTGCCGAGAAAGTTTTTCTCTACGTCTGCCTGCATTGGTCGGTTCACGCGGCGCGTGCGACCGACAGCCAGCGGCGGTGCGCGCCTCACGTCTCTTGACGATCTGCGAAGTTTTTAGCAGTCGATTTTTCGGTTAAGCCTATTCAACCCCCTTCTAGGCTTCCATCGGATCCTACACGGGGTTTACATCCACATCGACTACACTTGCAGGCCATATCTACCCAAAAAGTGTTGAATTCTACAAAGAGCAATGATATACGGGCTTTTGCCATTGTGGATCCTATTGGGGATAGTACCTCACTCCCAGAGAAGTCAGAACCCCCACCCCGGGAGCTTACCCAATTATTACAAAAATACAAGGATGTCTTCGGTGATCCTCAAACTTTACCCCCAACGGAACATATGACCATGCTTTGTGCCCTTGCTACAGGGGGCTATACCAATCAATTGTAGACCTTACCATTACTCCCCGAGCATAAGACAGAAATTGAAACACAAGTCAAGCGGTTATTGCGGGCTGGATTAATTACCCATAGTCACAGTCCATTAGCATCCCGGTCTTCTTGGTGAAGAAGAAAGATGGGAGTTGGAGATTCTGTGTGGATTACAGAAGATTGAACAATCTCACAATTAAAAATAGGTTTCCCATGCCGATAATTGAAGAAATTCTGGAAGAACTTCATGGGGCCAAAGTGTTCACCAAGTTGGATCTTCGAAGTGGGTACCATCAGATCAGGATGAGGCCTGAGGATGAACCAAAAACTGCCTTTAAAACCCATCAGGGACATTACCAATTTAAGGTCATGCCATTTGGGCTGACTAATGCCCCAGCCACATTTCAGTGTGTGATGAATGATATTCTCCAACCATTTTTAAGGAAGTTTGTCTTGGTTTTCTTGGATGATATCTTAATCTACAGCCATAGTTTGCAAGAACATCGATTCATATTTCAGCAGTTCTAGCCGCTCTCAGGAAACACCAGTTTTATCTCAAAGATTCCAAGTGCTCTTTTGCCCAATCCAGTATGGAATATTTGGGTCATATTATCTCAGCAGATGGAGTCTCCACTGATCCTCACAAGATCTCAGCTATGTTGGAGTGGCGGTGCCCACTAGTTTTACTTGAGCTAAGAAGCTTCCTAGGCCTGAGTGGGTATTATAGAAAATTTGTGCGTAATTATGGCTTAATTGCAAAACCGGTGACTAACTTGTTGAGAGCGAAATCCTTTGAGTGGACTGCAGCAGCACAAACAACTTTTGAGCATCTCAAGTTGGCCATGACTAAGACTCCAGTGCTAAGACTTCCAGATTTTGAGCAGTTCTTCACTGTGGAGACAGATGCCTGTCAAGATGGTATTGGGGCAGTTTTGATGCAACAGGGCCAACCTATTGCTTTTCTAAGCAATGGTCTTAGTGAGACCCACAAGAAATATTCAATTTATGAGAAGGAATTTTTGGCTTTGATAATGGCCGTGGACAAGTGGAGGCACTATTTGCGGAGGCATGAGTTCACAATTCTTACTGACCATAAACCACTAGCTTATTTGAATGAGCAACATCTTCATTCGTGAGCTCGGAAGAAGGCCATGGCAAAGTTGATGGGTCTGAATTTCAAGATTCAATACGCAGACAAGGCAAAGAGAATATTGTGGGCGATGCCCTGTCTAGAGTGGAAGGGTGAAGGAAGCACCGGAGGAGAAGGCGCCACGTCTTACTGATTAGCGTATTCTGTAGTTTACGTTTCTTTACTACCGCTGTCAGGTGGGCCCACGAAGGCCAGCGTCTGTACTGAGGATTTAAACCAAGAGTCGTGTGGAATCGGACATCATCTATCGTATTGAGAAAGCGAGCCAGCCAAGGCAGAGGGGTTAACCTCGCCGGCTTCCTCGCCGATTCTCTGTTCCCTATTGCCTCTCACGTCAACGGCGATCGCCGGTGGCCACGGATGCGTTACAAGTGGATGTGGTGGTAATGAATCCAGGATCGCGATTTCCGCTGGATCGCTCACGGGACCGAGAATTACGAGATCTCGGGCGCGGATGCAGCTATCTTGTTCATCACCGAGACGAGCTCAACTGGATCGTTTGTGAATCAAGGCGGGGAAACGAGATGAATCGCGGGGCTGAGTACCAATTGTTAGCATCGGTGATAACTAGATGGGGAATTTGGGGTAGGTAGAGGAGAATTGGGAAAGAAGTTAGAAGAATTGTAGACACGTAGAGAGACGGCAGGAAGGAAGATTCGTATTGAGTTGTTGTTCTGATAGTTAATTTGATGCCTCTCTCTTGCGTGCTCTCGATTTATACGGGGGCATGGCCCGGCGTGACCCTCACAGGCACAGCTGTGCCGGGTCCGCTGACGAACATGTTGGCGCAGCGGACTCTGGTTCCTCACTTGGGCTCGGGTGCGTCTGGCTCGGTGGTGACCGCTCCCGTGTTACGACAACACCATTACCCTCTACAGAAGACCAGCCCGCTCCAAAGAAGCCCGGTCGTGCTTGGCGCCGGCCCAACTCCCTGTCTAGCGGGTACTATAGAAAGTTTGTCAAAGACTTTGGTGTTATAGCTAAACCAATGTCTAGACTTCTCTGCAAGGATACTCCATTTGTCTGGTTTTTAGATCAACAGACTGCATTTGATCGGTTAAAGCATGCTTTGAGCACAACTCCCTATCTAGCATTACCAAATTTTGACAAGCCATTCCATATTGAGACTGATGTCAGTGCCAATGGTGTGGGTGCAGTATTAAGCCAAGATGGCCATCCTATAGCATACATCAGCAAAGCATTGGGGCCTAAGAACGAAGGACTTTCTACTTATGAAAAGGAGTACATGGCCATTCTAGTAGCTGTGGAAAGTTGGAGACACTACTTGATGCATGCTGAATTCTTTATTCATACTGACCATCAGAGTCTTGTGCACCTTAATGAACAAAGGCTCCACACCCCATGGCAACAAAAGGTGTTCACCAAGCTCTTGGGTCTGCAATACAAAGTGGTTTATAAAAAGGGTACTGAAAATTCTGCAGCTGATGCATTGTCTCGATGCTCCCCCACTGACTAGGTGTTTGCACTATCAGTGGTAGTTCCACAGTGGTTGCAGGATATCCAACTCTCTTATGATCAGGATGAGGAAGCTCAACAACTATTGGCAGAGTTAGCTGTTAATCCTACTGCTAAGCCTCATTATTCCTTGAAACAAGGTATCATCAGGTATGATGGCAGAATCTGGATTGGTAATAACCTACTTCTGAAGAATCAAATCCTGTCTGCTATGCATGATAGTGCTTTGGGTGGTCATTCTGGAATCCCAGCAACTTACCACAGGGTCAAGAAATTGCTCTATTGGGCTCATATGAAACAACAGGTGATTGATATGGTTCAAGCTTGTGTGATCTGTCAAAAAGCTAAACCAGACAGAAGCAAATATCCTGGTCTGCTCCAGCCTATTGAAGTTCCTACAGTGGCATGGGATGTCATAACCATGGATTTTGTTGAAGGACTACCACTGTCAGGCACATATAATGCTATCTTGGTAGTGATTGATAAATTCAGTAAGATTGGCCACTTTATTCCTTTGCATCACCCATATTACCTTTCAGTCATTGGCGGGGTTTTTATGGACAATGTGTACAGGTTGCATGGTATGCCCTCCATCTTTATTTCAGACATGAGACAAGATTTTCTCTAGTCATTTCTGGGAATTTTTCAAGTTGGCCGGAACTAAACCGCACATGAGCACAACTTATCACCCCCGGTCGGATGGTCACCGGCGACTCAACCAATGTTTGGAAACTTATTTGCGTTGCTTCGTGAATGCATGCCCTTCAAAGTGGAAGCAGTGGCTCTCATTGGCTGAATACTGGTATAATACCAGCTTCCACTCTGCATTAGGAAGAACACCCTTCGAGATATTATATGGTCATGCTCCTGTGTATTTTGGCATCTCACGACATGGTTGGCCCTACCATACCTGACCTGAATGAGTGGTTATCTAAGAGGTCTCTCATGCAAGATATTGTTAGGCAACATCTGCTGCGAGCTCAGACTCGAATGAAAAAGCAAGCAGACAAGCATCGTTCTGAAAGAAAGTTTGCTATTGGTGATTGGGTTTTCCTCAAGCTCCAACCTTATGCTCAAGCTTACGTTGCTCGCCGTTCGGTCGAGAAATTGGCGTTGAGGTTCTTTGGACCTTATAAGGTGATTGACAAGATTGGCAAGGTGGCCTACAAACTAGATCTTCCACAGTCATCCCATGTACATCCGGTCTTCCATGTTTCACAACTGAAGAAGTCCCACGGTAATGAACCTAATACTTCTGAATTACCTCCCAGCCCGTATTGAGTATCGGTACGAAGCCATTCTTCGGCGTCGCTTGGACTACGGGAGATCATCCCGTCGAACAAGTGCTCATCAAGTGGTCGATGATGCCAGCTACCCTTGCTACCTGGGAAGTGCTGGAGCAGCTCAAGCAGCAGTTTCCAAAGGCGCCAGCCTGGGGACATGCTGGCTTTCATGGAAGGGGGATTGTTACGACAACACCATTACCCTCTATAGAAGACCAGCCCCATTTGCAAAAGAAGCCCGGTCGTGCGTGCCGGCCCAATCCGGATGTAACAGGCCCAAAGTGGCGAGAACTAGTTGCGAGTAGCATATATAAGCAAGAGAGCGAGAGAACCGGGCATGATCCCCTTTGTAACCATTCCAAATTCGTCGTTTAATCATACATGGTGAATTCGTAGCTAGCTGTTCTACCTTTTCTTCTTTTCACGCAAGTAATAGCTAACATCCCGGCTCGGTGGTGATCGCATCCCTGCGTTCTCGGTCCGACTGGCGTGGCTAACACCTCCGCACTTGTCAGCAGACCCCATCCTGGGCTCCCATTGTCTACATCCAGGAACAAGAGGAAGACAAGGAGAAGTGTCAAGTTAATTTGGGCTTGAATGGGCTTGTAACGCTTGTGTGCTTAAGGCCCAAGCCGAGTGAGTTGAGAGAGATATAAAGTAAGGAGCGATTGCGAGAGTGGGCAAGAATCCCCAAACACTTTACTTGTAATTTCAATTTCTGTAATAGAATTCGTCGTCGTCGTCGTAGCGGATGCCGACGAACTCATTATCTGATTCCTCGTTCCGTTTGGCTGCTCGGCCTAACACCGCTGTCGACTCCGTCGATCCGACCGCCCGCTAGAGCCTCTCCCTCACCCCCACTTCACCCGTCGGCGCGGGCGTGCGGCGTGATGGAGCCCAACATGAAGACGATGTTCGGCGAGATCATTCGCCCTCGACAACATCGAGTCAAGTGGGATTCGGCTTCGCGATGGAGTCGGCTCGCGAGCCTCATTGCCGGCGTCAATCGCCGCCTCGACACCGCGAGTCCGGATGCGGCGTGGGAGTCGTCGGCGGGTCGCGGCTCACGGAGAGCTCACGAGCCGGAGTGGAGGGCGGGCGCCGCCTCACCGCTCCGGAAGGCGTGGCGGCTTCCCTTCCGTCCACCCTCCTATGGATCTCCGCGCTCGAGCGTGATTCGGCCATGGATGGCCCTCGCCGCCTTCGCCCGGTGGAGCGTCTTTGCGCCTCCCACGCCCGGTCAGCGGCGGAACATCACCGCCCCGTCCCGGGGGCTCGACGAGCGCGTCTCGGACCATGGAGAGCAAGGTCGACGATCTCGAGCTGATCCGCCTCTCGAGATCTTGCGCGACGGCGTGGCGACCGCATTGACGCGCCGAGAGCGTAGCCTGGATGCTTTCGGCGATTGGCGCCCTTGGATGGAAGCGGTGATCCACCACATGCGCCTGCGACCGGCCTCTCTGGCGACCCACGAACCCCGGGCGTCCTCCTACCTCGTTCGTCCCCCACTTCATCGGCGCGCCGGAGCCGCGCCGTTGACGAGATGGTTTCTTGCAGCCCCCGCCCTAGCGAATCGGCGGCGGCGTCACCATCTAGGCCTCGCCCGCCCGAGCACATCGCCGTCGGCGCGACCGCCACAACGCCCAACGGCACGCTGCGTTGAGGGTGCGGGTCGGTCACGACCGTCACCCCACCCCTGCAGTTCGGTACGTTCCATCCCCCACCCTCTTCCTCCGTTCCAGGAATCAATCCTCCCCTTCCAGGTCCAACCCAATACCATCACCCACCAGTAGCCAATCCCCCACCCATGATCCACCAGCCATCTCCTATCTCCAATCCACACAATTCCCTACCTCTGAATCCTACTTACTTCCCACCTCCAATTCCTCCCAATCCTTACCACCAATCTTCTCCAATTCATCCCCAGTTCATGACCTCCAACCCACCTCCACCACCTGCTTACCCAACTTTTCCCCATACCCATTCCAATCACCACCTCGGCCAACTACCTAAGCTTCAGTTCCCCTCATTCGATGGTGAAAATCCAAAACTCTGGCTGACTCGTGCCACCACCCACTTCAATATGTACTTTGTTCACCCTTCGGTTTGGATCACCATTGCCACCCATCATTTCACCAATGCAGCCGCTCGTTGGTTGCAATCTGTCGAACGCCAAATTCAAAACCTATCCTGGGAGAGTTTCTCTGCCCTCCTGCACGAACGATTCAGTCGCGATCAGCACGAGTTATTGCTTCGTCAGCAGTTCCACATCAAAATGACTTCTACAGTCTCTAATTATGTTGAGCGTTACACTACACTAGTGGAACAGCTTGCTCCCTACCAACCATATCCCGATTCCCTGTCCCAAACCCAGCGGTTTATCGATGGGCTCTGTGATGACATTCGTTCCGTTCTTCTGGTTGCCCGTCCCTCGAATTTGGATACTGCGTGTACTCTTGCTTTGCTTCAGGAGGAGGCGCTGAACCAAGGAGTGCGCAAGGAATTTCGAGCTCCAGAGTCGTCAAGTTTGCTGCGTCAGGGTGGTCCACGCCCTGCTCTGGCATTGCCACCTCCACGTCGTGCCCCTGCTGCTGTTGATCCAGTTGATGACGGGCAAACCTCCTCGCGCCAGAACATCGACGCCTTTGTCTTCTGCAACGCGATTACCGTCGAGCTTCGTGGCCTTTGTGTACGCCGTGGCGACAAGTGGGTTCAAGGCCATCGGTGTGCTCCGGTTCCTCGAATTCATGCTCTACAAGAGCTTTGGCAAAAATCCGTGAAGAGGCATTGCCCCCAACCCGATGAAACCATTGAGGAAGCCCCGGTTTAGCAAACCCGATTCGGGAGGAACAGGTGTATATGATGGTTTCTTCGACTCGACTCATTGGTACCTCTTCTATCAAAACCATGCGGCTACGAGGTACTATTAAGGGGCGTTCGGTTACCATTCTTCGACTCGCGCGGCCCGGTACTCACTCATTACTGAACTCTGAAATTGCTTGTTGGATTGCCTAATGTGACTGAGTTGGCTCTTCCTCTGTCTGTCCGAGTTGCTGGTGGCACTACTTTGGACTGCTCCACTGAGATTCAGTCGGCCGAATGGATTGTGCAGGGAAATATTTTTCACTCCACACTTCGTATCATCCAGTTGGGCACTTATGATGTGATTATCGGTATGGATTGGCTTGAGGCTTTCTCCCCAATGCAAGTTGATTGCCGCCAAAAGTGGATGCGCATTCCTTATGGCTCTTCCAATGTGCTGTTGCAAGGTTTATTGCCGGATGCTACCGCCGGCTCTGTTTCGATTATGTCGATTGTTTGTTTCTCCTGCTGACACTGAACACACTGATATTCCACCTCAGATCCAGCAGATGCTTGAGGAGTTTGCCGATTTGTTTGAGCCACCATCTGATTTACCGCCACGACGTGCTTGTGATCACCACATTCCCTTGGTTCCGGGCGCTCAACCAGTCGCTGTGCGTCAGTATCGCTACAAGCCAGCAATGAAAGATGAAATCAAAAAGCAAGTTTCAGAGCTGCTTCAGTCCGGCATGGTCAGACCCAGCACCAGTCCGTTCTCTTCACCTCTGCTCCTTATCAAGAAAAAGGACAGCTCATGGCGGATGTGTGTGGATTACCGAATGCTAAACGCACTTACGGTGAAGAGTAAGTTCCCTATCCCAGTCGTGGATGAACTCCTGGATGAGCTATCGCATGCCCGCTGGTTCTCTTGTTTGGATTTGCGCTCTGGCTTCAATCAAATCCGGTTAGCCCCCGGCGAGGAATACAAGACCGCTTTTCAGACTCACTGGGGCCAATTCGAATACACCGTTATGTCGTTTGGTCTCACGGGTGCTCCGAATTCATTTCAAGGAGCCATGAACAGCACCCTTTACTCTCTTCTCCGCAAGTGTGCGCTTGTGTTCTTCGATGACATCCTCATATACAGCCGCATATTTGAAGAGCATCTACAGCACTTGCATCAAGTGTTCGGTCTCCTTTCCAGATTCCTGGAAGATCAAGTTCTCAAGTGTCATTTTGCTAAAATGTCCATCTCCTACCTTGGCCATGTTGTCGGTCATGAAGGAGTTTCCACCGATCCAAGCAAAATTGACTCTATTCAGCATTGGCCTACTCCACAGAATGTTAAGGAGCTTCGCAGCTTTCTAGGCCTTGCCGGCTATTACCGAAAATTTGTCCAAAATTTTGCTTCACTGGCTCGACCGCTGTCTGACTTGCTAAAGAAGGGAACATTCTTTGTCCGGACTTCGATCCACGCCGAGGCTTTTGACACTCTTAAGCGTGCATTAGTTTTGGCACCGGTTCTTGCTCTCCCGTGATTTTACCAAGCGGTTCAGTTCAAACGATGCCGTGATTCGGGGAGTTGGTGCAGTCCTCCTTCAAGATGGTCATCCGCCGCATATGTCGGCAACTCTACTTATGAAAAGGAGTTCCTCGCCATCCTAGTCATTTGTTGAGCGGTGGCGGTCCTACCTTCAAACATGCTAAATTTGCCATATTCTCGATCAATGAGCCTCATGCACATGACTGGACAAAGATTGAATACACCGTGGCAGCTTAAGATGCAACATAAACTGGCTGGATTGCAGTATAAAATTATCTACAAGCCAGGTAACTCCAATGCCGCAGCTGATGCCTTGTCCCGCCACCCCAATCCTCCTGCCCATTTGCAGGCTGTTTCAGCAGCTCTTCCTACTTGGCTCTCTGATGTGGTATCTGCCTATGATGATGATCCTGAATCACAATCTTTGTTGCAAGAGTTGGCAGTTAACCCTGATAGTCACCCACCTTTCACTTTGCTGAATGGGGTTCTGCGATATCAAGGTCGCATTTGGATTGGTTCTCATGTTGCATTACAACAGCGCATCATCTCTACACTTCATGATAGTGCCTTAGGAGGCCATTCCGGCTTTCCTGTGACATACAACAGACTGAAGAAACTGTTTTACTGGCGCGGTATGAAGCGAGCTGTCAAGGAGTATGTAGCTTCCTGTACCATCTGCTTGCAGGCTAAGCCAGACCGGGTTAAGTACCCTGGCCTCCTGTCCCCCTTGCCCGTGCCACACCAAGCTTGGGAAGTTATTACCATGGATTTCATTAATGGTTTGCCCACCTCTGGCTACTCTAATTGCATCATGGTTATAGTTGACAAGTTCAGCAAATACTCTCACTTCATCCCTTTGCACCACCCCTTCACGGCTCCAAAGGTTGCTCAGGTCTTTCTTGATTCCATATTCAAGCTCCATGGTTTGCCACAATACATAGTGTCTGATCGTGACCCGATTTTCTCAAGCAATTTCTGGTCCGAATTGTTTGGTTTGCTGCAAGTCAACCTGTCTATGAGCTCAGCTTACCATCCGAATCTGATGGGCAAACCGAGCGCGTTAATCAATGCCTTGAGACATATTTGCGCTTTTTTTGTGCACTCCTGTCCCCGCCAATGGATCAAATGGCTCTCCTTGGCCGAGTATTGGTACAACACTTGTGAGCATTCGGCCTTGGGCACGACTCTGTTCCAGGTATTGTATGGCCACCCTCCCCGTCAGTTCGGTATTACTGATGCTTCTGCTTTACCTGTGTCGGAAGCGACGACCATGCTACTGGAGCGAGAAACCATGCGTGCCGCTGTTCGTCAGCATCTCTTGAGGGCCCGTCAGCGCATGAAAAATCAAGCCGACAAGAATCGCTCCGAACGCTCGTTCCAAGTGGGTGAGTCGGTCTTCCTCAAGCTCCAGCCTTATTTGCAGTCTTCCTTGGCGCCGCGCTCCCACCAAAAGCTATGTTTCAAATACTTCGGTCCCTTCAAGATCCCGGCTAAGATTGGTTCGGTTGCCTACAAGCTCCAGCTTCCGTAATCATCTATGATCCACCCGTCTTCCATGTTTCTCTGTTGAAAAGCAGCACCACCATCTTCAGTCCCCATTCGAGGCATCTCTACCGCATGGTGATGATATGCTCCGGTTTCGAGCGCGTCCTCAAGACTCGGCTTCATCATCGCTGTACGTCTTCTGTACCCGCACGTACGGTCAAGTGGTCTGGCTTGGATGATGATCTCGCCACCTGGGAAGATACTGAGGCTCTACAGCAGCGTTTTCCTGGTGCTCCGGCCTGGGGACATGCCGGCACTCAAGGAGGGGGGGATGTCAGCAGACCCCATCCTGGGCTCCCATTGTCTACATCCAGGAACAAGAGGAAGACAAGGAGAAGTGTCAAGTTGGCTGGGCCTGAATGGGCTTGTAACGCTTGCGTGCTTAAGGCCCAAGCCGAGTGAGTTGAGAGAGATATAAAGTAAGGAGCGATTGCGAGAGTGGGCAAGAATCCCCAAACACTTTACTTGTAATTTCAATTTCCTGTAATAGAATTCGTCGTCGTCGTCATAGCAGACGCCGGCGAACTCGTTATCTGTTCTGGTTCCGTTTGGCTGCTCGGCAGCTAACAGCACTACACGCCGCGCGCCATCAACTTCAGCCAGTACGGCTACGCCGGGTTCATGCCTAACCGGCCCACCTGCTGCCGGTTTGTCAGTTCGTGCCGCTGCCGAGCTCCCCAGAGATGGCGCAGCTGGAGGCCGCGACCTGGACAGGTTCTTCCTCGACACGATGCATGCCCGACCGCTTCACCACCACGCTCGGGCTCACGCTCATCGAGGTGCTCTCCAACCGCACCTCCGACGAGCTCTACCTTGGTCAGCGCGCCACCGTACGTGGTGTGGACGGACAGCGGCGAGGTGCTGCAGCTGGTAGACGGGAAGTAACGCCATTCATCTACGGAAGCTGAACTCAATCCACGATGTAGCCGTTGTCCTAATTTGCTCAAGAAGAAATTGTTTCCGACATGCCAAACCAGCGTTCGTGTATCTCGACAGGATCCCACTCCCAGCCCATTATCAAGGCACTGTCAGCCATCACCGGTTATCGTGAAATATGACCAACTGATCATATCCATCACGTAAGTGGACTAACCTAGCAAATTATTAGATTTCCTCCACATGTACCATATAGGTTAATATATGGTTCTTCTATTGCCGCATGCAGGTGCAAGTCGTACAACAGGTTATTAGATTTAGATTCTTATTACTCTGTGTAAGTGCTCCATTTGTTGATGCGTCTTTTTTTTTAGGTACGCCTTTTTTTCCTGAACTGTGTGAACCAAGCCAAACTGTGTTATGGCCTCCGATGGAACGCCACCCGCATGCATGGTGATGCGGTTCTATCATCCGACATAATTGTTCTAGCACATCCATAGACATTACATCTTAAATAGAAGTCCATGATTATTTAAATTTAATAACCCTTCATCGTGTAATCATGCTCACTATGATTCAGTACAGATTGGTGGTCGTGTACTGTATATGTTCCGGCAACCAAGATTTTGAGCAAGATTGTCAAGTACATTAGTGGGTCCGAACCAACATATGAGAATGCATCTTGGTACCCTATGCCTGTAGAGTATGATTTTCTTTCGAAACTCTCCCTCTATTCAAGGTGAGGATATGGCTCAAATAACATAGTGAGTCCAATTCCAAGATAGATTCAAATGTGTCGACGCAAAACGGCCTCCATGTTAGCAACACAAGATCAGGCACGCTCGTCCTTGCACAATGAGCTCAGCCCCACTCAGTGTGACCATGCATAGGGCGAGGCAGTTTCTGATGTAATATACCGGCACGGGAGTCGGGAGGTGTCACGTAAGCGTGGAGGTCGGTGAACGACAAGAGCAGCATACTGAATGTGGACAACCCGCCGCAACGCATGGGCACTTTTGCTAGTAGATATAGATATAGCAACTATAGATGTCCATGCAGCCCGCAGCCCGTTGGCACGGCACGAAGCACGCTATTTTGGTCCGGCACGGGTACGAGCACAACACGGCACGGCACGGTGTTTCGCTGGCCCGAGCCTGCCCAGCCTAATGCATAGGGCTGTGCCTGTGCATTAGGCGGCCGCGGTGACTACAACGGCCTGCTAAGAGCTTAATTTCATTTCCACGGCACAATGGCGTCCTTCTAACTCTAACCCTACTCCATTTCCCTCCCCTCCCTCGCCGCCGCTCTCGCGACTCGCGTGATTCCTCGCTCCCCCTCGTGCCTCGCGGCTCTGCACCCGGTCGCCTCCTCCCGCCCCCTCGCGCGGTCGCATCGCCTGCCCGGCGTCGAGCACACTAGTGTCGGCGCCGATGGCGGCGTGGTGGCCCCGGTCTCGGCGGCTCCTCCCACGCCTCCTCCAGATCCAGCTCGAGGGCGTTGGCCTCCTCCGCATCGAGGGCGTCGTCCTCCCTCCCGGATCAGCTCGAGGCCTCGGCCTCCACCACGCCTCAGCCTCCTCCTCCAGATCTAGCTCGAGCGGCTCCTCCACGCATCCTTCGGATCCTGTCCTCCCCCGCCCCCCCCTCTCTCTCTCTCACCTGTTTCGGGCTATGGATTGGCCTGATCCTCGCCGCGGGCCATGCTTTTAGGCCAGCTCGGCCCGAAAAACGGCCCACATGGTCGAATTCCAACGGCTCAAAAAACTAACCGGGTGCGCTCTAATTGCTTGGGAAGCTTATTGTCGGACTACTATGCAAAGCTCCGGTGCTACCTCTCCGCTAAGCACCAGAAGTTAATGTCTGTGCCTTTGCCAACAACAACACAAGGAAAGCTTTGGTGCGATCTCTGGAGGTTAAATCCACTTAAGCCCTCATCGGACAAATCCTTTGGTGCGCCACCGGAGATTTCCAGTGAGTACGAAATCAGTACAAAAACGATCAGACCGTTGCTCACATGGGCAGGTTTATCTTCTGGTGCATCCTCACTGGTGTCTACCGGGGAGATCCCATGAGTGCCCAGCCACCTCTCACCAATTGCTCAAATCGGCAGGTGTATCTTCTGGTGCATCCTCACTGGTGTCTACCGGAGAGATCCCATGAGTGTTCAGCCACCTCACCAAGTGTCTCTTTCAAAACCTTTTTCAAATTGGCTAGCTCTAAAGGAATTTCCACGGAATCACACACCTTTTGCATTGAGTTAGTATTTTTTTTAAATAAATTTTTAAAGGTTTACACTTGCTTCGTCATCATGTCACTAGGTCTAATGCAAATGCATTCTTAATCTTCACCTAGTTGCACTATACAACTCTATTAGCTTTAGGTAGTACGGCTATCTATCCTAAATCCACCCATACACTCAATTGCACCTTGGGCAGGAAACAAAAATCCTATAAATTATACTTCTGTGTTCGGGCTTCCAACTTCTTCCACCTTGCAACCACTTGCAACTCCATGTTGAGCACTTGCATCTTGTGGCTTTCACCAACTCCACCTTGCTCCATGTCTTGCTCAACCTCACATGTGAACCCTAGCTTAATCATCTCAAGTAAAAGCGTCAGTCCACTAGTTACCATTTAATTACCAAAATCGAACATGGAATTTTCATGGAGTCAGTTGGCTCTTGACTAGAATGAAAACGGATCGGATACGAACGGATATCGTTGATACTCTTGACGAGGAGGTGTTTGATCGGATTTGGAGCATGAATGTGGCAGACCTTGTAAAAAGCAATAAGTGACTTAGTGGGTGTCACTATAAAAAATGATTTTACTAGAAGGCAATCCTCAGAGGTAGTATAAAGTGTTCGCGTCTTAAAAATACCAAAGTCAGAACATATTATATTTGATGTCTTGATGGCATAGAAGTTTAGTATAAGGCATCCATTAAGAACAAGCTTCGACCTCATAGTCTCTGATGGAAGGCTTCCTGACTAGCCTTACCAATTTTGGTCGTCAGTGAGCAGAGAAGAACCACCGAAAGTTCCACAGGGAACGAGGACGACGGCGTTGATAGCCGTGGTGTGCATAGCAGGCGTCTCCGTCTGTATATATAATAAAGTGACCATCGTCGTCAGTCTATTTCCGTTAGGACAAAACCTAATTAATAGCTACTCCATATATCTGTTGTAAATTATGAGTTATTTTTTAGCTTTATCACAAATCAAGCTTCTCTAGTTTGATTATGTTTATAAAAAAATACACAGACATCTACAACATCGAACAAGATCCACACTGCAAAAAAATGTTTTCTGATTTATGGTGATTTGAAATTGTAGACGTTTATAATACCTTTTTAATAAACTTGATTAAATTAGAATAAAATTTAACTCATGACAAAACTAAAATAACTTGAAATTTAAAATGGATGGAGCATTATCTAGCTATAGCAGCTCAGTGATGAGTACTCCCTCCGTCCCCAAATTATGTCATTTCAACTTTCTTGAAGAGTTAAAAAAGCAAGTTTGACTAAAATTATAAAGATTTATAATATTAAATAGATATACTATAAAAATATAATTAGTAATGAACCTAACGATTCTTGTTTGGTATCATAGATGTTGTTATTTTATTTTCTTTATGCCTATGGGGGCTCAATCGGTTCCTACACGGTTGCCTACCAAAGAGGATCCCAGTCTCTGTCATAAAAAAATCCGCCGCCAGCCACACATCCCAACGCTGCTCTCCTTGCCGCCTGCTCTCCTGGCCGCCTCCCCATCCTCGCCCCCTCCGTCCATCCCCTCACCGATCTCCACGCTGTCTCCTCCGTGGGGATTTCCTCTGCTCCATACACACGCCACTCTGCTTCGTTACTATTACTACCCATCACAGCCACGAACATCTCGCCGTGTCTGCCTCTGCTCGTTCGCTCCCTGAGCCTGGTGTTGCACCAGGGGCTGTTTGCTTTGAGCCCTGGTCTGGGGGGCTGCAGCTAGGCACATGCATCCGACCCCAGCAACGGAAGCCTGGGATGCTTGCCTATGCCAAACAGATATGCCAGGGCGTCAACCAAACGCCTGCGCAGGTTGAGAAAGACATGGAGCAAGGTGAATTTGATGAAAGCGTGTACTTGCCATTGCCGTAACCACCACCGCCGTAGCCACCGTAGCCGCCGCCATAGCCATACCCCTGACCTCCTCCTGCTATGCATGCATTTGTCAAGCAAAAGTATAAAGAACCAGCGCAATTTGAGTATTTGACCCAACAGCTAGCTCGCAACACAGTACCTTGGTATGGCGTAGGCAAACTGGGTTTGCTATACGGCGGCTGTTTTCGAGGAGGGTCGACTGCACATGGAGGCTTCCCCTCATCCTTTTTTTTTTGAAACTCCCACTTCCCCTCATGCTTGGAACTCGCCTTCGGCGGCATGTCCTCCGCCGGCCACTTTTTGAGGAGTGTATTCGTATTCCTCGCCATCCAACCCAGTAGGTTGAGGATGAGCATTTGGTGGTGGGGGTTCCTGAGGCTTACTTTCTGGCTTCTTGTTCACTGAAGGCCTCTGCTCTGACGGCGGTTCCCCAAACTTGGGCTCCCATTGCATCCCTAGCCAAATTACACAAAACAGTTGTTGTTGACGCTAACATATATGACGTTGAACAAGATATATATATGTATATATATACACCAATTCTCCACAATCCTTGAATTTAAACCGTCGGAATGCATGCATGATACGTACGTATTCTCCACAATCCATGCCAGATGCATGTTGTCCACTGACAGATCTGTGGACATGGCAGTACAGGAAGAACACACTGTAGTGCTTCGATTACGGTTGTTGAATTCATATCAGTAACCTATCATTAGGTCAATGAGAGCATCCTTATAGTGTCCTTGATTGGCCCGGTTCCCCTATTTTCTAGAACCTTGTGGCGGAGGTCACCTTGCCTCTTCGTAATATGTTGTAGGGGTTTGTTGTTGTTGTGGTTGTTTATTTGTTTCTTTTGTCCCCGTTGTCGGTAGCTTGTTGTTGGTAGTCGTCATGTGTCTTTGTTGTTTTCAGTGGTTCTTATTATCGATGGTTGTGGTCTTCTAATTGTATCATTGTGTTCAGTCTAATCTTATTTTCTTTTTAATATAATTGGTAACTCTCCTGCCTATTTTTTTTATTATTTTCTTCAAAAAAAGTATGGGCCAGTTGCTGAACCCCTCAACGGCCAAAATTGGACGCAGTTATTATGTTTGTTAATTTAGCTTTGATAATCCACCTTTACCTTTTAATTTATTGTCATAATGCCATGGCTACTGCTTATCTGGTGGCGTCTAATTTGGATTTTTTTTTCGTTTGTATCCATATCTGGTTATATTCATGATGCTCTGAAAAATGTTGGAAATTTATTGATAGGACACACTTAGACAGGATGCTCTGGCTGTATCATTTTGGTTTAGGGGCTCCTCATTACTGACTATAACCTGAAGCTAAAAACACTCACAGACAATGCTTCTCACTTCTCTTTTTACCTCATATTTCATCTTGAAGAGCCATGAAAGAGATAAGTTCCAACATTGTGGATTGTTTCACAAATTTCAGGCGTCACTTCTGTTAAGGAAATGATCTACATTGCTAGGGTATGTAACTATTTTATGTTGTCGCTTTTGTCATTTCATTAGATCTGTTGTCTAAAGTTCCTTTGGGACCATATACACTATCCAAGGTTAATTGCATTACAAGTGACGAGAGTCTAACGTAGGGATATGTTAAGTCCCCTAGAAAGGGATAACAGATTGACAGATCCCGGACTGATCCTACGAATCGCTCGGTGGAGTCAGGACGAGCCCGAGCACGACCGCAGCCGTCGTTTGGGGCTCAGGGACTCGGCCACGCCCCGGCTCTCAAAAGACGGTAGCCCGAGCCCCCCTCTGCCCTAGCAACTGCCCCGGCAAAGAATCGACATCCCGAGCGACGGCCAAAAACCGACTCAGGAATCTCTTGGGCACCCAAAGTCTGACAGGCACAGAGATGCTACACCATCTACCCATTCAAACGGGCGTGAGGCACCAATCGGCCACCCCTCCCTCGCGGTCATGCAACGGGTGTGAAGCGTCATGACAAGGAACTCCCCAAGATTCCAAAGGCAGAAGGCTCTAGGCCTGCTCGTGCTCGTTACCCCCTCTAGGCAGGGGAGGCTCCTTGCGCACCAAGGAAACCTCGAGAAGGCTCACCAAGGGGAGGTGCGCACAGCTGCAGCCAGCCCCTGATGGTCAAGTGCCAGACTGCGGCAAACAACGTTAGGGAGTGGTTGCGACATTGTCAGCCCCTCCTAGACGACAAGGAAGCACTAGATGACACCCGAGACAGAGGACACGAGCACCTAGCGTAGAAGCCTTAGTTGACTAGAACCGAAACCGACTTGTACACCATGCCCTCCTCATAATACAAGGGAGGGGAGGCTTGGGCCCCTTAGAAGGGGATCAGGTCCTTGACCGCTTAACCAGACTCGATAGCCAAGAACCCTAGGATAGCACCACACAATAATTATAGAAACTCTCTCGATTCGACTGTTGTAATCTCTTGACTTGTGCATTCTTAACACGAAGAACGGCATAATGCTAGACGTAAGGCTCGTAAGCTGAACCATGATAAACCGATTTGTGTCCCTTGCGTGTTTTGAGTGTCTAAGCCACCGAGAGACTCACACATCGACCTCCGACGAACAACCCCGATTCTTGTCACGGTTCCAACCCACGACAACAAGCCTATTATCAAATTGAATTAGATGCACCCTGTGGTCTTTTGAGATCTAATAATACCTATTTTTTTCTATCTACTTTTAACTAAAAAATATGGTCTAGATCATGACTACATTTGAATTTACCTTTTTTACAGAGCGCCCGCAGCTGAAAGGGATGTACAACCAGTGCTATTGCGCATATATTTCTATGCATTTTTCATTTTGCATTGCAGAAATTAGAGTTAAATAGCAGCACTAGAGAATGACCAGTAGCATACCACCGTTATACCTGTCTACTAACAGCCTCTATATATGCTACCTTAGTTTATGCAAACAAGCACAAGACCCATGCTGTATTGTATTATTAGCTTATTGTTCCCAATCAATTGTTTGCTATGTAGTTATCGATTGTATCTACCCTACTAATATACCAACTTGTCCTTCATTCAAATCTATTGAAATGAACCACCCGTTGCTTCTCAACCTTCTCTCTCATTACTGCTCACGGTTCAACGGTCAGGATTAAAAGCATCCCCACCCGCCCATCGTCAAGACGCTAGCCTTTGGCAAGCAATTGTACAGATTATGTTTAAAGAGCAATTATGTTTATTTAGAAAAATTAAGATTATGTTTATTTGAATAGATTTTCTTTTTCCATAAGCTATTATCTTTGATGTTTTTGAGTATAAGTTCAATCTCTATTCAAATTTGAACCAACGAGATAATTTGTTTAGAGAGAGAAATAAGTATTATGAGATGCTTCGGGTCAAAGAAATTTCAGATTTTATTATATGTTTCCGCTACAAAGAATTTCGAAATATTATTTGATGAGTTTAGCTAAGTACAAATCTCTCGCAAAAAGTGCACTAATGTGTAAGATCTTTCAGAGAGCCGATGAGGAAAGTAAGATTCAGATTCAACCGTGAATTAAGATCTTCGTCCTCTCTATTTAAATTGGAACCAACGAGAAAATTTAAATAGAGGGAGTAGAAAGTTTTTGCTTTAAGTTATATTATGGTATTGTTATCTTCTCACCAACGTTGATGATAATAATATTATAATTTATAGTTTCAGTTTAAGTTTGAATCTCCGATAAACCTTTTGTGTCAAACCCGACCAATTTTTCGAGAGAAGATTAAGATAAAAGATAAAGTTTCTGATGTAGTGATGTTGAGTTTCTAAGAATAGTTGTGTATGTTACCAAAAGTTGTATTATGATGTTGTAATAGCAATATTATGAATTTATAAAGACACTAATTCTATTTCTGCAACGGTGATATAGAATTAGTGAAAAGAATGTTGTATTAGTCATATTAGTATTCTTTAGACCAAAATTGTATAAAAGATATTATACTTGTTATTCATAAGATTCATGCATTAGATTTATGCATTAATTCTATTTTTGTCCAACGGTGATGTAGAATTGATGTAGAAAAATAATGGTCTATTCTATTTCTCGCCCAACGGTGTTATAAATTAGAACTTAAAGTTTTGACTTCATGGATATTAATCCAATAAGATAGAGCAATAAAAGTTCAGGTTAAGCACTATGTGTAACGTGCTCAATATCAGCAGAGTTTATTATAGTTCAGTCATTATGATAAGAGTTATAATAAGTTATATGCATGTTTATTCTCGACCAACGTCGGATTAAGCATGTGTATTATAGAATATTCAGACTTATTTCTGAATATGACACTAAGAGCCAATCTTGGCATTTAAGTCCCTTCAAGGGAACTATCTCGCTTGGCGAGGAAGAGTTTTGGTCAATACCAGCATAACCCGCATGGTGGGGTAAAGTTGGTATACCACTTAAGTTATAATATCCTCGCATGGCGGGATGATTCATGTGCCTTAGTATATCCCACATTGGGAGAAAAGTTTGGAATAGCTCTTATGCTATCCCAAACACTAAGCTTAGTTGTTTTAAGTAAAATAAGAAAATAGTACTCCCATAAGAGTTAAGAAATAAAATTTAGAATGGTTTCAATTGTGGCAGAAAGTTTATGCCACATTTCGAGGGGAGAAAAGTGAGACAATTAAGAATGATACTCCCTTATACTTTAGATAATATGAGTTTTTGATTTAGATAAGTATATGAGATTTTGATTTAGATAAGAATATGAGATTTTAGATAATGAGATGCATACACTGCATTAAAGGCAACTATGATTAGTGATCTATAAAAGATAAAATGTGATTGTCGAGGGAGTACGGTGGTCATAATAGTGATACCCCTAATCGAGGGAATAGGAATAGCGTACTCAACTGGTATTCATACTAGATAAGGCGCTATATGAGTTTTAATGTATTAAACCCAAACAAGAAGTTTTAGAGAATTAGTAACTGGGAGCATGGTTTAAAGAACCTAACTCCTCAATATAGTGCAATTAGGGGGAGCAAGGTAGCACAATAAATAAGTGTCCACTTTGATATTCTTAGAACCATACTTTAGGCTACCTGCTCTTGTTGCACCAACAGAGTCAAACACTGTAGTGCCAACACCTATTGTTAGTTCTCCTTTGCCAACAAATAATGAGAATCGAAACCTGTTCCTCGATTCCTTAGAACAATAATGTCGCAAGAAGAGGAAGAATAACAATAGCCCTATGAGGTGCCAAATAATGAAGGCCTTAGAGATTGCAAAGAACTAGAAAATCAGTTATATCGATGACTTATATAAAGTTTATCGATCGTAAGAATTTTAAATAGAGGGTGATCCCACCTCGCTTTTGAATAAGTCCATCGAAAACACCCACTCATTGAAGTGGTTAGTTGTGAAATTCTAATGAAGTCAAACCAAGAGGCCGTTATGGGTCTACAAGATAAGATGTGACTCCAAAGGGAATATGTTAAGGTATAAGGGAAAGGATATTCTTAATGGAGCCAAAACAAGTAGGCTACATATGGGTCTACAAGGTGAAATGTGACTCCAAAGGGAATGTGTAAGTGTTAGTGATGCATTACAATTCAGAACTACATCAAATGGATGTAACATGGATTAGTATGAGCTGGTTGCATGAGAAGATAAGATACGGGATAACATAAGAAGAAACACATTTATAGGTAGATTTAAGACATCGACGATAGCATCTAAGTTTTAAGAAACAATTAGAAATTTTGGGTTAAGAAGGATAAGAAGACAATTGCATTAGTACAGAGTTATTGAATGGGAAATTCTTTTCCTAACCTTGTATGTGGATAAGATTTTGCTTACTAGTAGGGATGTTAATCTACAATAAGAAAAGATTCTTGTCCTTAGAATTGAATTAGAATGTTCTTGGTGAGATGTCACTTGTTTAAGCAATTAGAACTCAATCGAGATAAGGAAGGGGTATTAGAACTATCGCAAATGCTTGCTTAGAAAAGATTCCAAAGCAATAAATTGTGCATGCGAGAAGACTTACGCCTGCTCTTCATGGTCAAGGGCAATATCTTTTAGGAATTTTAGTGTGATTAAAATCAGTAAGAAAGAGATCTTTAGTGTGATTAGAATCAAGAAGGGAACAGATCATATAAAGATGGTACCATATGTTTCAGCTGTTGGAAGCTTAATAAATGCATAAGATTGCCCCGACTCAGTCCATCCGGGTTGTTTTGGCAAAGACCACTCTAGCTATAGATAATTGGTATGGAGTTATAAGTATCGGTCTCATGCTAGCAAAAGAAAGAATTAATACTCACGAATAGATGTGGGTACATAGTCTTAAGTTATGTTAAGTTTGTGCAACAACTCCACAATTGTTGCTAACACTTATAGTTGGAGTTTTATTGTGGAAAAGCTCCAATGAAATAGTTTCAGTACCATTAGTGATGCTAAGTTATGATATAGCATATCATGAGGCCGAGGGACAGGCAAATGATTAAGGTAACCTGTACTTAATTGATAATGGTTGACAACAAAGAATAACCATATAAGTAATTTACTCTGAGACAACAGGTCAAGTGTGCTTTGCCAAACACATTGACACTAAGTTATATGTTGTAAAGGGAAAGTCCGTAATCATTATTAGATTATAAGTATTAAGTAAGTTCTTGCGGATCTGCTTACAAAGGCCTACCACCCAGGGTGTGTTCGTGAGAACACACAAATCACATGGGTTTATGGGAAAGCCAATGATTTCTGGACACTTAGGGCCCAAATTAAGCCTCTATTCCGACTTAGAGAGATGTATGTAGCTGTCAAGTCCAATGGCAATTTGGCTATGACGATGAGACATGCTCTACGCATTGATATATAATGGAACAGAGTGATAAGTATTTAAGTTAAGATTAAGATAAGTTATTAAGAAGAGATCAAGGGGGAGAATGTTAGAATTGATCTCCTCTCGCTGTTGGGCCCAACGGTCCACAACGGAACTTGATCTGCTCCCCGATCGGGGAGCCCAACCCATTAGTGGTTGGAGGGCCCCCGTCGCACGTGCTTATAAAAGAGGAGGTAGGGGCCACGGCCTAAGGTGACGAGTTTAGTACAGCCGCCACCCCAATCGTCCAAAACCTAACCGATCCCGAGGGTGCACCGCCAGCGACGGGAAGCGCCCACCGCCGCCATCGCATCGACGTCCGTGCCACCCCTACGCCGACCGTCGCTGCGCTAGCATAGTGGAGAACTACGACGTTGAGATGGCGGAGCCAACTAATGGTCGGTATCTTACTACTCTTCCCCTCTATGTCATCGTTGTTCTTCTACTCAGGTAGCCCTTTGTACCATGCTGTTTATCAAGTTAAGAACAAGTTGTACCCGTCTGATCTACGGCTAGTTGATCCCCAAGACCTATTTGTTCTAACAATGCCATCCCTTTCTTCTTGATGTGTGAAACTGAATCTTCTTCTCCCTAAAGTGGCTCACCGCTCTCCTTTGCTGTGGTTTTCTCGAGTAGATTCAGATCGAGTTGCAACAATTAAGTTAATTGTTTAATTTGTCTGTTGCAATAGCTAGCAGGAGGAGATTCAGATCTGGAGGAGGCTTAGCAGGCCGCAACACTGATTTAGGATGATGCAGTGTGTCCGCTAAGCAGGTTGGTTTCACAATGCTTTTTGAAATCCAGTTCTTGACATGTTTGGGAAGAAAAATAATTTAATAAGATTTTTTTCTACAGGAGAGAGCAAGAATGGCCTCGAGAGATCACACTGGCTTGACCCGACAACTTTTGGATTTTCAACATGAATACAATAGAGGAGGTAGGTGTAGAACACTATCCAATCATGGATTTGAAAGCAAGATTCATGCACTTCAACCAGATAAACTATGTGTAAGTGGATCATGAAGTACAAACCATGGCCATTGCAAGGTTAGCCATCAAGTCCCGGTAATGTTCCACTTAATGTGACATGTAGTTTCTGGTCAGTTTTCTTTTTCTCTAAATTATAAGAAAAAAAAAAAATAATACCCAGTCTACCTTTTGTATTCTATTAGAGAATCTTCCATATTATGCAGTGAAATAGTTTTGAAGGTTTATTCCTATGTGAAATCACATTTTAAATGTTTTCACTTTAGCATTGACAAACTCCAATTTAGCTATCAGGAAACTGATATGACATTATTGCTATTTACTTGTTTGCTGCTATATATGAAGGAATAGTTTATACCTCAAGGTTCAGGTTACTCGTACGCTATCCTTTCTTTTATTTGACTTCCCTTATGCTACCAGTATGGCATGCTATCAATGGAGTCAGAGCTATGCCATAATTTTTCTTGCTTTCTTATTGTATATATATATATTCCCTGGATTGATCTCTGAAGTTTCCTTGATAAACATTTCAGGTTTTTGTCATGGTGACCATTGCAGTGAGGAGCACTGGAGGGTTTGGAAGCTTAGATGGGGTGGCTGTGTTCAATTGCAATATGGCTCGGTTGTGCCATTGGATAGTAAACAAACAAATAAATAGGAAGCTATTTTGCCATGATATATAATTAACTTTGCACTTAATGTGGCCCGTAGCGTTAGCACTGTCAATATACTATGACTGTAATGATTGTAATTCTGTAGGATTAAGATGGTCAAATTCTTCTTTTTTTTGCAAAAAGGAGCAGACAGGTAGGATTTGTACCATATATTTTAAAATTCAGTGATGCTCTTTGAATTTATTTTGGCTAAGCCTTGACATCAAGCCATCTGCATTTAGATTTAGATTTTTGTTATTAGCTTAAGAATGTCGAGAAGCAAATTTTACATCTGATACTTGGTGCTGTCAACATGCTTGGCATGTTTGTTCTATCCTTTTCAATGCACTACTTTTTTTGGGCTCCAGCTTGACTATCCTTCATTCTTCTTTGTTCCTAGGTGCACTCAAGTCGCTGATGATAGATGGGAATTGCAGGATAGCGGGCACAAAATCATCATGGGCAACTGAGTTTGCCCTCCAGTTTTGTTTACTGAGTTTGTCTTCCAAGAAATATTTTTGAATAGGTTCACATTAACTTCAAGATGCCGCTGAACTTGGTGGAAAAACAATTAGTGGAGGAGAATAGAAATAATGGCTTGTCAGCAAATTGGGAAACTTGAAAGTAACAAGCTGCTTAAATATTTCCCTGCAGGTTTCAACACTCCAACAAATTGGGGACTTGAAAGTATATTTCAAGGAGGTCAAGACTGTAGGCAATTAGTATAGTTGCGTGAATGACTGAATTAGCCTCAAATAGTACTTTTGTACGTTGTAGTTTTTCAAAAGCCGGGCGGCAAATAGTACATCTCCACAAAAAATTTGAGTTTTGAAATGTTACTCTTTAAGCTGGGTTGATCATGTTCTATAAATGTAGCAGGTATTTATAGCAAATTGCATTTTGATAATAGTGGTAAAAAACTCAAACCAGACCGGAGGGCATTGATCTCATATATTTTTTGGTTGTCTTAATGTGCATCTTTGAAATGGAGCCGTAGCGTTAGCACAGGCACTATCTATACTAGTGATACTAATTTATATTGCACCTTATTGGTGCGTTGCCAGTTTTAAGAGTAAAAAACATTCACTATGCCCAACTTCCTTTATGATACCCATTTTGGATAGTATTGTCTCTGTATGAGGATACATGTTCAGTTCTTTTTTATATGCTAGATTATGATATCTGTCTGTTATATGGCCTCTCTTATATCATCCCATTATTTCGACTGTTCAAAGTCGTCACGAATGCATGGCAAAATTGCCATGACCGTCGTGCAGGAGCAATTATCTTGCAATGATATTCATGGCAAGGGAAAGGTCAACACGATAATAGACAACCCAAAAAAACCCAGTCAAAAGCTAATCTCCCACAACTAATAAAAACAACGAAAGTAAGTCTGCCGTTTCATACGCAAAAGCAAATTGGAAAGTGCGATCCTGGCTCCAATCCCGCGCGGCCAATTTGGAAGGTCCTCCCCCTCACCGGCAATCTCTCTCCACCCCCGTGCGCTCTCCTCTCCACGCCCCGTGCGATCTCCTCTCCCGCCACCTCGACGCCACCGTGCGAACACGCCGTCCTTGTTATAAAGGTGCGTAGCGGAAAACGGCCCAGCTCGTTTATCACAAGCAAAACGGACCTAACACCCGGGGTCCAACGGAGCAAGAAGACATATAAAGGCCGGGCCTAACTCAACCCAAAAGACTAGCCTGATAGGTGAGGACTGCCCCATCCTATATGTTGTGCTCCCCTCCATCGACATCGATGTGGGACTAAACCCAACAATCTCCCCGTCACACATCGGACCCAACTCTTCCATCACATGACAACTCCCATCACACATCGGACCCAACTCTTCCATCACATGACAACTCATGTGATCTTACGTAAGATTTTTTACGGGCCCCGAAGTTTTTAATTCTCCAAATACAAGGCTTTTCGCGACCCTTTAGAGACACCGGGGCTCCCCGTCAACATGTGATGTTTTCACGGGTTTTCCGACCTTCTCGGCTTTGATACCACTTGTTATAAGGTGTGTAGCGAAAAACGCCCAAATTCGTTTATCACAAGCAAAACGGGCCTAACACCCAACCAACGGAAGAACACATATTAAAGCTGCGCCTAACTCAACCCAAAAGCATTTACACGATAGGTGAGGACTGCCTGCCTATATTGTGCTCCCCTCCATCTATTACGGATGTGGGACTAAACCCAACCGTCCTCTCCGTCCGTCGGCGCCTCCAGGACGCCGCCTCCACCCCTGCTCCTGGCCTCCCTCAGCGCTGCCTCCACCTCTGCTCCTGGCCTCCCCGACGCAGGCGTCCTCCAGCTCCGGCGCGGACACCACATCGACACGCCCTGGTTCTGGCCCCCCGTCCGCCCTAAACCGGTGGCCTGATAGGCTATCTGTAGGACGCCGCCGCCGCAGCGCCGCCTCTAACCCCGCTCCTGGCCTTCCCCGGCGACCGTCGGGTGGAGGACTACCGCGGCCGCGTCGTCGCCAGCCTCACCATGTACCAGTTGTCGTCGTCCACGCGCCGACGCCGGAAACACCGCCCGGCTGCCAGGTGCGTGTAAGATCTGCTCCTCCGTCTTCTGCCGGCATCCTCCTCCTCGTGCGACGCCTTCATCGTGGACGTGGAGTCGCTCCCCATCCTGGCTGCAGCACTGCCGGCAGAGGGTCGCCCTTGAATACCTTTGACATCATGTAACGTTATGATCTTGGATTAAACAGTTACGTTTCAATGGCTACCTTTTGGTCTTGCCCGAACTGTATGGTAGAGTTCAATTGAGATGGTCGGCTCGTGTGTTGTACTATTTTTTTTTTCCACGAAGCTATTCTAGCAGCAACTGTCTCATATCTCGAGTTCTTTATTGCTATTACAATGTTCTGCTGCCTTATGTAGGTCTTCATCAGCCTTTCACCTTAGTAGTCAATAATGTATAGTTGGTTCTTTGTGTTATGTATGTATGCAGGTTGCCCTGAAGACACTCGTAAGGATCCATATTCTTATTCGTGAAGGTGATCCTGCATTCTGCGAAGTGTTTCTTCTTACATTTACACAGAGGGTGTGGGTTTTGCAGTTGTCAATTATATTTCAATTTAAATTAACCTGCTGTTTTATTTGGCTCTTTAATATTCTTATTACATACTTCCTTATTCTATTTTTGGAATCTTGCTCACTAATGACCAATTCGTTGGTCTAGGTAATTCACAAGTAGGATGGCCTTCTATTCTTTACTGGAATTTCAAAAGTATCATAGTGCAATAGAAAATATACCTAATTGTATAGATTGTTGCAAATTGACATGAAATTCTGCATCTGCATTAACACGAAAAGTCGTGCAAGCTTTGGAGCTTTGTTAGACCTTCAATACTAGGAATTAATTAGAGCAATTTTATCTGCATCTGCATGTAACTGTCGCTGGCTAATAAATGTGTTCATGCGTCTTGGTTACTGTCTGAATCTACAGCTTCGTAAGTCAAGAACTTGTAGATTGCACAAGGTACATGCTGATTTGGGAAGTTCACATGGAGGGTAATCTCAGTGAACCTTTTGTTGATTATTAGTAGACCAAATCATCCCCTACGCATTCTTAAATCATCCCTTTCATTCAGAGACTAATCCAGTTCAATTAATATGTGAGTTAGTAAACTGCATATTTATCTGCTTTATGAAATCTGTCAGCTACTCAGTTGCTCTACAATCTCTCAGTTACCTAATATGAAATGTCACTGTCATCATTACTCAGATTTCTGACTTTTGAAACTTGGGCTTCACAGTGATGATGTTTTCACTACCTCTCTTCACAAATAGTCCATGTAGATTATGAACGCTATACACCTGACCCTTCCATGGCTTGACATTTTGTTTTAATTGTTAACCACAGTTTAATACACCTCTGATAGGCGCATCATGGTTGTCCTACAGATATTGGATAAGTGGCATGATTCTTTTTTACTTTTGAGTTCCTGATATATGCCTAATGATTTACTGGTTTTGATTTTGTTTCTATAAAAATGCTTGATTGACATTTGAATAGAATTTGTGAATAAATTTTGAGTGATTACATAAGCATCCTATTTTATAAATAGGTAATTCATGACAGTCCATCTCTGAATCCCCCCAATGCTGCCGTGGTTTGCCAAGTACTGTGTAGCCGGTCGACGCGAACTGCCAAAACTCAAGATCTGGACTGACAACAATCGCTCCTTGTCAGCAGTAGTGGACCCCTCCAGCTAGGTTAGCCATCGGCACTTGTGACATAATTTCATTGATGTTCAGAATGCAGCCATCGGCTTAAAGGAAAGGGATAGTAGTGCCAGTCATTTACTCTTGTTTGATCTGTGCAGTTTGATTTGGTTCAATGTTCATCTTTCGAGAATTTGTTTTTGTTTGGTTATCGATATGATGCTCAGATACATTATATGGGTCGGACAGTGATTAGAGTGGCACGACCAGGGACCATCCAACGATGCATCAATTTATTATGCCCTGCACAGTACCACTGTTTTAGGAATAAAGTCTTATCACTATCAATTAATTATCATTCTCAGGTCCTGAACTCTATCATTTGAAAAGGACATTTGTATAAATGAATGAGTTCTCTCTGGTTCTTTTTTTTTTTTTGCTTGTGAACATTTTATACTTTGATTAGAAATCACAACCAAGATAACTTGGTACCATGTGTATGCCTTTTTCCAATTGCATTAGTCTGCGAAAACTACTTCAATTGGAATGGATTGCAAACCTATTTGTTGCCAGAATTTGTTCAGTCTTGCCGCAGCTCAGAATTTGTACTTCGAATTTGTTCAGACTTTGCACCATATCTATGAATATGGACCTCAAAAAATGTATATTGTAACAAATGAAATTATGTAAAAATATAATGGTCATTGCTGCTGTGACCCTGTAAATGGTTGAACTGACAATTCTAGAGCTTTCTGACAGAGCATGTTGGTCTTTGGTTGAACTTCCATGTGCTTCCATGTCGCTATTGATGCCAATTTTTTCCAGGATTCAGGAGACTTGCAGCTGTGAATAAGGAAGAAGCCACCTATGTCGGTTTTCAAATTGAGGACTAACTGTGCTTCGAAAGTGAGAGAAGAGATCTGACTAACCGATGTTCACATCAAGAGAAACAGACAAAGCAACTCAAGCAGAGCTAGAAATGGAAGCTGAAGCAGCATCTTCTGAATCTTATGAGAATGTTTTTTTTCTAATCCCTTGGTGTGGAGTTATCTCATTGTATTCAATGTACTGAAAGGAATAGTCTCCGTGTGAAGTTTGAACTTGGGATGGCAGCTCTGTCTTTGTAACTTATGGAGTTTAGATATTTCCAGTGGAACAAACATTAGAATAGTTTTATGGAATATTTAAAGATTTTTTCAATTGGGAAACCATTTGGTAGGCTTGGTTACACATGATAGCAGTTTTACCTTTGCCATAATCACTCATCCTGAGTTTGTCAAAAAATGGATAGCTCATTACATATTTTTTTTAAAAAAGGGTGCTCATATAAGGAAGCACATACTGGAGACTATTGTACAAATATACATACTCATGGTACCCGTCGCAATGCTTGGTCACAATGCTCGGTCATGGTATTTAATTTCATCACATTATAATTATCTTATCGTGCGATCTAAGTTTTTAATAGTAGAAAAGTTTAGCTATCCTGTAGCAACGCACAAGCACGAAGTCATGGACAATGGAGCATCTTCAAGAGATTGGACAGATCGTTTTCTATATGTAAATGGCTATTATTAGAGGAAAAAATGTCTCCAACAGACTATAAATGATTCTCCAAATTTAGTAGCTCACCATCCCACCTCATTCGCTTCTCTACTTGATAGACTACCTCACTAGCCATCCAGCCTCTTGGTTTTAGACAGTCTGTCGGAGTCCTGTAGTATTTTTTATGAAATCCATTTTAAAGTAAATCAGTAAATTTGGCTATTTTTTTTGGCTAATTTTTGGAGATGCTCCAGGTTCAGTCTGCTTTGCTCAAAACGATTGCCGGTTAGCGCTTCACGTGCTTAAGCATGCGGAACTAAAAGGAAATGCTTATGCGGGCGCAGCCTAGCTAGTGCGCTTGACGTCCTAAGTATATATAGGTATATATACTAATCATGCATGCTCAGCACAAGAGATACCTAGGCTAGTCCGTAAATTGTATTTTTTATTTAATCTGTCTATATAATAAATAAGCAGAGCAGAGCAGCGCACGTACCGCTGTGAGGAGGGTCGTATCCGCCGTATCCGTATCCATATCCATGTCGAGGAGAGTAGCCGACTGCAGCAACGTCCCAACCCGAATACCCATCCGCCGCCGCTGCCGGCGGCTTCTCCTTTTGAGGTGGCTGTTGCTGGTCTGTTGCAGTTGCAGCAGCAGGAGGACGGTCAGCAGCTGCTGCGACTGGCTTTGCCTTTGGCTTCGTTTCAGTCTCGGGCGGCGGCTTTTGCTCCTCCACTTCCTCCTCCTCCTCATCATCATCATCATCATCATCATCATCATCATCACCACCACCACCACCATACGCCTTTACATACGCCCTCCATCGCAGCCGCCTTCGCTGTCTTCACCTTTTCCACCACTTCCTCCTTCACCGTTTCAGTCTTGGGCGGCGGCTTCTGTGGCATCCGAGGGTGGTGGTATGGTGGTGGGTAACCGCCTCCGCCGCCGTAAGGGTACGCCGGAGGAGGGTATGGCGGTGGCACGCCGCCGTATGCAGCAGTGAATGACGACGAGAATTCAGAATGGTGGTGCGTCTGCGTCCTCTCCTCCGGTGGTTGTTTGCCCCACCGCTGATCGCGCTGCACATGGCCTGCCGCCTGACCGCCTGCACCGATTTGACCAAAGTTGAAGTTCCCTTGGAATGTATTTAAAAAGTTGCTTTAGAATAATATTATAGTAAGTCATTTAGGAGAGAAGTTACAGTAATCTCATAAATTAGTATAGTCGTTATCGTAACTCAAAGTTGCTTTAGAATAAATTATTCTACGACCAACTACAAAGTAGTACTAGTACTTATAATGTATATAAGTAATGCATTTAAAAAGTCAAAACATTCTATAATTTGAAACTGAGGGAGTACCATTTACCTCACAATTATCCAATCACAACTGATATGAAAGATAATAAGTTTGAGGATTGAAATGGCCACTTCGATTGTTTTACATAAAACTGAGAGTCTAATAAGTATGAAGGCTGAAATGGCTACCTTGAAAGTTCAAGGACAAAATTGAGCCCAGAAGTAAACTTTAGGCCTGGAACGACCATTTAGCAGTTTAGGGATGAAATTGAGCATCGCACAACATTTGAGAGATGAAGCACTTTTTCATTACTTGGCAAAATCAAAGGCAGGCACCAGAGTGTTGACGTTGATGGTAGCGGCTTTCGATGGGGCTATCGTGGGTATGCAGGCTGAGGATATGCAGCATTTGCCCAGTGTAAATGGCCACCGCCACAGGATAAATGTGACCATTTTATTGGGCATTATTAAAAGGTGGTGATTTATGTTAATAATGGTGAGATGGGCAACACATACTCCACCCATCTCGCAATATAAGTTGTTTTTCATTATGACAAATACTATCATAATATACAATTTATATGTTGTGAAACTACATGTGTCATGAACCAATTTAGGGGCCCATGGCCCATTTGTGCCGCACGTATGCCACCAGGTGGTGCAGGCGTCTTGGCGGCGCCCCGGTCGGCCGCCCGCCCGCCGCCCGCCGGTCCGTCGTCATCCTTCGCCGTCGTTAAGTAATAATTATTTAGGAAATAAATATTTAGGGAAAGAAATAAATTACTTTGTCAAGAGGTATTCCGATCTATAAGGAAACCTCCTAGAGATTTCTTAGCATGCAAGTCTCCCTCGGACTATAAATACAAGGGGCCTCAGAATCGCTTGAATCTTAAGCGAGAAAAATTAAAAGGGTAGCTCCCTAAACAACTTATCTCTCAGCTCTCTCTCTCTTTCTCTTTGCCGCAGCCCGCCGCCGCCATCATCGCCCACGCGCGCCGCCCGCGGCCGCCGCCGACGCCGCCGCCCACCTAGCGCGGCCACGCCGCCCTTCGCCCGTCGTCATCACCACCCCCTTCCTCCTCCAACGATCAGCAATCAGGTGTCTATTCCGCCCAATCTAGCCGAATCCGACGGCCGGTATCCGAAGACCGGGCGATTCCCACCACCGACGGCTTCCGACCACCACCAACGCCAAGATCCGATGGACAGCCACATGATCGCCGAGCTCCGGATGGAGATTCGCGAGTTTCGTGGCTCACGCGAGGAAAATCCAGGCCATCTTCACTGCCCTCCCGGAGAAGTTGGATGAACAACCTGCCCGACGACGTACAATGACGACACACGGCCCGCGGCGCCGCCAACAACGCCGCCGCTGCCATGGCCGCTCCCGACATCAACAACGCTCCCATCGACATCCACGACGACCCGGTGGCCACGACGGCGGAAGAAACACCGCAGCGACGCGGCCTTGCATCGGCGTGCACGCGCCACGACGTCACCTCAGCCACCACCGATGACGCCCCCCGCCATGGGCGCCGCCGACGGTGACGACGCTCCTACCGGCGCCGCCCACGTCACCCCCTCCAAGATCATCGACGCCGCAAGCAACGAGCACGCCTACCCCAAGGATGCCCCAGTGCCGCGACCCGCATCAGATCGGATCGAGGCTACCACGCACGCGTCCACCGGCCGACGAAAGCCTACCCAACTAGGCCAACGTCTCGCGGCTACTACAATGGCAACGATAAGTTTCGCGGTCACTACCAACACCCTCTTTGACATTGGGAACATCCGGAGTGCCAACATGGGCGACAAGACGACGTCACCTAACGCGTCAACATCGACGCCGCTAGCGTTGACATCGGCGTCGCCGGGATCGACATCCTTGACGACACCGCCACCAAGGAATCCAACGGCAACGACGCCCTCCCAAGGGCGCCACCATTGACGGCGACAATGCCACCATGGGCGCCCGAACGGCGACGACATCCTCAAGGCGGCGCCAACGCCGATGACGAACCCCCGGCGTCAACTACGCCTTCGCCATGCCTATCATCGACAACAACTACAAGGGCATGAACCACGACGTCCCCTTCGCGGCCAACCTCGACACCGGCAGCGACCACGACGTCAACCCAACGGACGCCGCCACGTGATGAGAACACCGGCGTTCCCGGGCGCCACCGACGAAACGGGTCGTTCACCGGGCCGACATACGACACCAACAATCCGCTACACCTGCTGGACATCCTTCAAGCATCAACAATGGTGGAGAACACCATCAGGCAACCTCCAGATCCAGCAAAGGCGCCACCATCAGTACCACGTCGGCCAGAACATCGGGTAGACCGCTATACTTCGACAAGAGCGGCACTCCTCCTTCTCTCGGTTCGTCTACATACCAACCCGGATTACACGGAGTACCGGGACACTTCCACACGGTGTCCTCTTCATGGCTTCAATCTGCCCATCAATGGCGACAACAACAACAACTTTGCGCTACCTCGGCGAGCGACGCCTTGATCGACTACACCTATGGCCCCGACACCTACGTCAGGCACATGGGCTTACAAGCCACGGTGCCAGTCAACAACCATCGCGCCATCGACAACTCGGCTTCGGCAGCCGGGACGACTCCAGAGCCAAACCAGTTGGCTCCCTCGTTCCTCGACGACATCTCCGCCGATGCGACTACGCCAACAAGCCTTGGACTGCAATGCACCAGCGACGCATACCGTGGAGCACGACGATCCACCTCGCCCAAGAGTTGGGCGCTTCCATCTTTAGCAAGCCTCGACTGGTGAGCTTCACCGACGACGACAAGAGGTACATGCCACCGACATCAAACCCCTACCTCGTCGCCCCCGTCACAATTCCGGAGGCTCTCGTTCCACCTCAACTTGCTACATCAACGGATCACGACCTACCCTACATAGCGGAACCAACAAGCTCCGTGCGGGGAGCACAAGTTTGGGCGACACTTGTGGTGATTGGCGTCCACTTTCCGCCCGGCCGCCATTTGTGCCAAGCTTCATGGCAAACAAATTTGGCATTGGAGGAGCCACCACATAGCTTCTTTTCATCGGTGCCGGTCTTCTTCCTCGACGACAACAATCACCAACTCATCGGCATCTTCGACAATCTCATGGGGCGGAGAGTCGCGGACTTCCACCCATCGGATTAAAGGTTACCAACCTCATCTTCGTCCGACTCATTTCCCTTCTACACGTGGATGCAACAATCTTTGGACCATGCTACTTCGATCACCCTTCAACAACGCCCGACCATGCGAAACCACGCGTAGCGAGGAGGACGCTGTTGTTCGAAAAAAGGGAGAGATGTCATGAACCAATTTAGGGGGCCCATGGCCCATTTGTGCCCAAGCGTATGCCGCCAGGTGCGGCGTCTTGGCGCCCGCCGGTCACCCTGGGCGTTCGGGTTACCCGATCCGATCGGTCGGGTAGTTCGGGTAATGAGAAGTTCGGGTAATTGAAAGTGTTATCCGATAACAGCCCCGAAATTGTACTACCCGCAATTTTGGGTACCCGCAATTTCGGTTCGGGTTCGGGTATACCCGTATTACCGAAAATATGTAGATGCACATAAAACCCTCAAACATCATAGAATTTTTCAACAACATAAACTAGACAAAATAATTGATATAAAGTTGAAGTTTTCAACCACATCTCAAGATCTCATCACAAACATGCAAGTACTAGAAGTAGTACTTTGCACGGCACAACAAATGCAAATCCAACCGGAAATTTTATAAGTAGTAGTAGTCTAGTAGACTAGTAGTAAAAATACTGCAACCGCACAAGCACAAGCACATATTCAAAAGAACAACTCGGTTCATTTCTCCTTCAAGTTAGTTCTCCTTCATCCCTCAAAAGTTAGTTCTCCTTCAACATCAAAAGTTCGGGTAATTTGGATAGTTCGGTACCGCGACTTACTACCCGAATTACCCAATAAAAGTTCGGGTAATTCGATTTGCTACCCGAACTGAAACCCGAAATTGCGGGTTCGGGTAGATCGGGTTCGGATTCGGGTAGTTCGGGTTCGGGTAATGGGTAGCGGGTAATATGCCCGGGGTGATAGCCGGCCGGCCATACCGCCACCGCGGTCCGTCGTCATCCTTCTTAGTCGTTAAGTAATAATTATTTAGGAAATAAATATTTAGGGAAAGAAATAAATTACTTTGTCAAGAGGTATTCGATCTATAAGGAAACCTCCTAGAGATTTCTTAGCATGTAAGTCTCTCTCGGACTATAAATACAATGGGCCTGTAATTAGTTGAATCTTAAGCGAAAAATTAAAAGGGTAGCTCCCTAAACGGCTTATCTCTCCAGCTCTCTCTCTCTCTCTCTCTTTTGCCACAGCCGCCGCCGCCATCATCGCCCGCCCGCCCGGCCGCTTCGCCCGACCGCCGCCGCCCCCGCTGGCGCCACGCCGCCGCCCGCCGTCGTCATCACCACCCCTTCCTCCTCCAACGATCGGCAATCGGGTGTCTATTCCGACCCAATCTAGCCGAATCGACAACATGTTTCTTTGAAAAAAGTTGTTGGTCAAAGATGGAGATGTTTGGTATAGGGCGAAGTTAATACGACATGTATAAAAAAAGGGGGAGGGAGTAGCTTTTTGTTATACACCTAGACATAATATATATCTAGGTGCATAGCATAAAAAATATACCGAGAAAAGCTAGAACGACTTATAATTTGGAATGGATGAAATATAAAAGAAAAATATGGAGTAAACCCTAAAGCTTACATATAAGTTAGCCACGCTATCATTATGAACATAAATTATTTTCTAAATTTACATCTAAATTATCTAAAAATATTACAAATTATATAATATATATGTGCTTCTAAATTATTTACCAAATTCATTGTTAGTATTTAAAAAATTAACTCAAAGATATAGATGCGAGATATGATGAGTACACTTGCATTTGCATCTAAATTATCCATCACAAATCTGTTATGAAAGATACTACATTTGAGAACTGAAACGGCTACTCCAATTGTTCTTAGATAAAATTGAGCCTAAAAGTAATAGAGTTTGGAATCTAGAATGGCTACTTTGAAAGTTCAAGGACGAAATTGAGCATAAAAGTAAACTTTAAGGACGGAACGGCCATTCCCCAAAAAAGGACACAAGAACGACCATTTTGGCGGTTTAGGGATGAAATTGAGCATCGCACAACAATTGAGAGATGAAGATGACTATTCCACTCTCTATTACTTGGCAAAATCAAAATCCCTACGCATGGCTGTCACGAACCGATCATGACTTGTTCACAATCATTATCATCTTGAGCATCACTTGCATCTTAAATTCAAACTTGGAAAACTAGTTGTGAAGAAATTGCACAATTCTGGGCTCTGCTTGTTCCAACAAATCATCTGGCACACCACTGGAATGTTCTACCTGAACTTTTACATAGACTTAGAACTTTTCAGATTGTTCATGATCTCAGAGACTGACCTACGACCACACGGATTGTCCACTAGAACACTTCATGCACAGATTTGAGCTGTCACTTCTAGAGCAGTTGTGGCTCCACTTGACAGGCCACCTGTCTATCTCAAGGGAGACTGAATCACTAGCTTAATTTCACTGTCTCACACTCACCCCTCTCTCTCTAGTTCATCACTCTCTCTCTCTCTACACACATCTCGTAGGAGCCTGTCTGCCCTCTCGCCTGAGGCCTCCGCCCCCTTGCTCGGGCTCCGGCAAGGTGTGGCCCCCGTCCTCCCCGTGCGCCCCCTCCATCCTCCTCGCTGAATCGAGGTCTTGCACCGCCTCGGTGGCCCCCCTCGTCGGAGCCTCGAAGATTTGCCCGCCATGGCGACCTCCTCATGGTGATGGTGGCCGCCTCTAAGATCCGACCGCCATCACAGAGGCCAACCTCCCTCGGCGTCCATCGAGGTCTGGCCATCACCTCGCTCTCTTCATCCTCGGCTCTGATGGGGGGCTAACCATCTTCTTCCTCAGCTCCGACTGGGGTAGCCATCTTCTTCCTCGTCTCCGATGAGATCCCAATGACATGTAGGGGATGGTGCTGATGAAAGGCATCACCGGAGATGGGACGAGTCGTTGCATGGTGGGCGTGGCCATCGCTAACGATGAAGATAGTGGCTGTCATGGGCGCACTGGGGAGGAAAGGGAATATGTGTCCAATTTTGGTTCATACACATCCAAACAAATTTGGTATTTGCCATCTCATTAGATTCCAACTAGTAATTCCATGACATCCAAACAACAGATTTGATATTGTAACCCTACCAAAGCTAGCCTGATTTGGTATTGTAACCAATTCAATTCTAGTGCCTCCAATACCAACATTCAAACGGACCACGGCGGGGGGATTTTGAGGGGCACTTTGTTTCGATGGAGGCAATCCTCGAAGTGCTATTATCCCCTGCCGCTCTTTGGGAACCAGGGGTAGATCACAAGGAAGGTGGTGGAAGAAGTCATCACGAGTGAGAGGCGAGGCAATGCAAGACCGAACGACCGAAGAAGAGAAACGGAGGCTTCGATGCGAGATGGAGGCGGTGACGGGCGACACGAAAAAGAAAGAGAGGCGGCGGTGAGCAAAGGGAGCACCACGCGAGCTATTGGGTCTTGGATTTCTTGGAATCCCCATCCCCAATTACCCATAAATGGACCTAAGTATACATGCCAAAAAGAAGACCGGTACAAAATGTGCAGCCCAAGCCCAAAGTGGAGATATAAGACTATCTCCAACAGCATACAGAGACCCATCTCTCCTTTGGGACATGTACGGTAGAAGAAGACCACCCCAAATATGTCGAACTCCAACAACGAACCCAAAGCCAAAGCCTCCCGAGCTCCGTGCGGGCCTCCCTCACCGCCAAGTGTGCCGCGCCGTCGGCGGGCCCTGGCTGAGCTCCGGCCGCCTCCCTCCCTCGCCGTCGTCGTCCCACGGGCGGATCCGCGGCGGCGCCGCCTCGCCCGTCCGGCGCCGTCGGGCCTACCCACCTAGCCGCGGTGGCCTCGCCCGCTCTCCCGCCCGGCACCGTCCCGCCTAGCCGGGTGCTCACTCACCTCGACGGGCGGCGCGCGTCGCGGGTGCGGCCGGCGTCTTAGAAGAAGGTGGACTCGAGCATGGAGGCCACGCGGTCGGTGACGGAGCGGGTTGGGTTGGAGTCCGCAAAGGCTCGAGGCGGCCCGGTGGATGCGGCGATGGCGGTCACGGAGCCGACCACGGGAGCTCGCCCGCGTCGAATCCTCGGAGGTGCCGCCGGCCCGCCTGCTTTGCCCCATCGCAAGAGCCATCGCGGGTCCACTACTTGCCGCTTGCCACTCCTCTTTCCTTGAACGCAAAACGCATCTTCCGTATGCATCGGTCGTTGGAGATCAAGTTTTTCGCTATGCAAACGGCTTAAGGCGTCACCGGTTGGAGATAGTCTAAGTACTCCATATCATGTAACCCTAGCAATCCGTCGACTCCCATCCTCCCATGACTGTAGCCGCCACCACCACTCACGCCGCTCGTTCCTCGTTCCCGCACTCGGCCACCCGCAATCTTGCGCGCTTGACCTCACGGAGTGGTGGCCATCGCCAACTCGCCGCCCCACCATCCCACTCATGTTGTTCAGCACTAGTTGACACAAATGGCGTGAACGCCTTGGCCTCCATTGGGGAGAGTGCATGAGATGCTCACGCTCACAGAGTGGCAGTCAAGGTGTGCCATCGCCAGTTGCCATCTCCTGGCTGCGCCCTCCATTCCGTCTGTCCCGCACAGACGCATCCAAATGAGCCACGTACGGGAGACAACCCATGAGCACCTAGCCTCCATCGGGATGGATGTGCAAGATGCTATTTACTAAGTGTTCTTCCAGATTTGTTGATTTTTTTGACAATGTGTGCACGTGTTGCCTATTTCATGTAAAGAACAAAGTCATTGTAGCAATTCTATTTTTCAATCTGTTAAGGTTCTTGAACTTGTATTCAATCTTGATATTTTTTAGACTCGGTTGTCCATTTGTAATCGGGTGTGTTTCACCCATTGTGGCCCGCGACCACAATCGGGATGGGGACGGGAGAAAACATGCCTCGAGACGGGAGCGGGGCGGGGAACGGGGAAAATCTAGGCAATCAGGGACAGGGATGGGGTAATGCTTCCCGGCAGGGATGTCCTGTTGCCATCTCTCTTCGGCCTTGTTCGTTTAGGCCCTTCCCCGCCGGGATTGTGGCCAAATCCACATGGATCCACCCGTCTTGGATTTAATCTTGGCCCACAAAAGAAGCTGTGTTCGTTGGCCCATGCGAGTTTTCTAGCCCAATCCACCTTGGCATTGCCAGGAACGTGTGGGTGCCAATTGCTGCTGTCGAACGTTGAAGCCACAACCCCGCTTGTCAGCAGAAGAAAGGGCACATCGTAGGTTGACCATTTAGGCTATGAGAGGGAGCCGGTGGCCGTTGGTCTAGCTGTGCGCTCGGGCAGGTCGGATGGGGGTAAAAATGGTTCACCTTCCTTCTTTATCCCAACTCTCTCGTTCCCCATTGTTGCTCTTTGGAGCTAGGGTTCATCCTCTCTCTCTATATGCCAAATCTTGTGAGAGATTGAGTGTCCTTTGTGGGTGATGTTGAGAGATTGAAGATCCACCTTCTCCCTCTCCTCTCCCTCTCTAAGCTTTGTGCTAATTTGACCGAGGATTGCGAGACCTAGTGTGTGCATTTGAGGTTTGCATTTGGTAGCACTAAGAAATCTTTGTGATTAGGATTCCTTGTTACTCATGGAGGTTGCCACATCATAGACAACTTGATGGCTTGTGGTCTTCGTTGTGAAGCCCATGTGAAGGTTGTGTGTGGCTCCTGAGAAATATTTGTGAGGGGTGTTGTTCTTGTCCCACGTAAGATCACGAAGAGCAACTCTAGTAGAGTGAGGTGTCAGAGCGCCAAGTGGTCCGCCGGATCGAAAAGCTAGAGCTCAATTGTGAGCACTCCACGTAGGAGAGTGTGACTTGAGGGTCACCGCCGCTCGACCACTTTGTAGAGCCAAAATCACACTCGACACGCTCTCACTACCCGACGTGTTAGTCATGTTGTGGATTCGCAACCGTGACAAGCATCATGGTTGTTTGTTGGATGTCGAGTGTTGGTCTCATGGCTTGGGTACTCAAACACACAAGGGAGACACAATGGATTATCATGGTTCAAAGCTATGAAGACCCTACGCCCAACAAAGAGGTGTTCTTCGGCCGGTTTCAATGCATGTTTCATGGGGGTGTCATGCACATTAATTAGGGTGTCACATCGCAAAAATTGCTGACTTGTCGGGGTCATTAAATGAGGGAGTTTCATTAGATGAGAGATTAGTTTCATCCCCATGAAACTCATCCGCTCGGTTACCTAGTTTGCGCCTTGGTAGCCGTGTCATGAAACTATACACCGAGACCGCCTTCATGAGCACCGAATCGGGGGTGTTACAATGGAGGAGCGAGAGTTTGGCAGGGGTTTGCTCGGTGCTTTCCGGTGGTGAAGTTCTTTTTGCGGCAAGTGAGGAATCAGCCCTCTCTCTAGCCGGTTGTCGTGGGAAACTCTCTAGTGTTCCTTGGCTTCTCTATCTAGCTAATGCTTCTAATGTCTAACCGACCTCCTTCTCTATGGGAGCCGACCCTCTCCTTATATCCTGAGGAAGGCCAGATACAGGTTGGTGCGAACACATGGTTGATTATAACCATTTCTGTTTAGTTTTGTGATGAGTGATTGTCAACTCTCAACATTTTCCTTCTATTTTCTTTTTCCTTCTGCTTTGGTTACCCTTACCCAGCACACGCGGTGTGTCAGTCGACATTTTCTCTCGGCTTGTGTTGTGCAGGTGTTGAGCTCGAGACGGTAGTCGACGGTGAAGTGAAGGCCAAGGAGGGCGTGTGAAGATCTCTAGATTGGTTTTGGCTAATTAGTGACATCCTAGGACTAATCTCTCTATGCTAAGTGTTTGTTTTAGTTGGAGATTGGTCAAGCCAAGGTTGGTGCATGATGGTCATGGTAGATGGATCGAGACGGTTCAATTGATGATCAAGTGCATGACTTGGAGTGGATCGTGGATCAAAATGGGCTCAAGGCAAAGGTATATCCATAGGGCCATTTTGTTTTCACACTCAAGACACCATAGAGGGTGTGAGTGATTATAGGATCGATAAGCCGTACTATAAAGAGGGGAAAACTATCGTACATATCGATCCTCATGTGCCTCTAGGTTCAAAATCATTTGCATGCATTATAACCTAGAGAGCTAATCCGACCTTCAAAATTGTTTGTGAAAATGCTAACACACGAACACATGGTGATGTACACGTGGTGGAGTTGGCACATTTGCGAAGGCGGTGATGGTTGCGGTGGTTGAGATGGGTTTGGGTACCGCTCGATTCGGCGCTTTCGAGAAAAAATGAAACGTCTATTTTCTATTGCGCCGGATGCATCGTGGTGGTGAAAACATGCTATCTCTCGTGCTCAAGTTGGTATACTTGTTGAGTAGCATGTCGAAGTCGAGGCGACGTAAAACGGAAACCTTAGCGCAAAAGTGACCTGCGCCGGACGTGGCATACGCGGCGCGCGCGCATCCGGCGTAGTGTTGAGGGCTGGCCGAGACGCCGACGGCGTCCGGCGCCTCACGCCCTCGACGCGGCCCGATGAGTCCCAGCGTCCCGGCGCCACCGGCGAGGTTCCGGCGGCGCCGGCTTTGAACGGGCGCCGACGCTCGCTGGCGCGTCCGAGGCGCGCGGCGCGTCCGAAGAGCATGTCACGGAGGGGCCGCCGGACGCGGCGCGGACGCCTACGGCGCGGCGACGCGCTGGCGCTGGTCCGGCGGCGTTGTGTCAATGCGGTGCGGTGCCCGGTTGGTGCGCGGCACCGGGCGCGTCCGGCGCTGACGATTTTCGGCGTGTTTGAAAGTAACGGCTCTATTTCGATGGGATGGCTATAAATATGTGTTTGGCCGGCCATGGGGAGGCCTCTTGGTCATTCTTACACATTCTAACACCCTTGAGCTGAGCAAACATCCTCCTCCTCACTCCTCTTGCTTGTGAGCATCATTCTAGTGAGTTGAGGTGATTCAAGTGCACTTTGCTTTGATCTGTGCATCTAGTGGCACTTGGGGATCGTTGTGAGCCGGTGGTTTTCTTGTTGCTCTTGAGAGCACCACTCCAAGCCGGCTTGGTGATTGGTGGAGGCGTTGGCAAGAGAAGGTGAATGTTCTTGGCCACCTCCGGTGATTTGTGAGAGGATCACGCACTCCTCGTCGGGAAGACAAAGTGCAAGTAATACATTGCTCGTGTCTTGGGTACCTCTCATTTGCATTGGGTGCAAGAAGCCTAAAGGCAATTGGCTTGGAGTGAGCTCTACCTTGACCCACACGTGAGAAGGTCGGCACAACGGAGATTAGCTTGAGGGTGCTCAAGTGAACTTCGGGTTAAATCTCGTGTCTCCAATTGTCTCTGATTGGCTTCAATTTGGTTATCTCATTATTATTTCATCCTTGGTGATTGGATTGACTAGCCTCGACATTGTGGTATATCACCTCTACACTCTTGCATTACTTTCATATATCTTATGCTAGTGTAGTTTGAGTAGACTTGCTTAGTTGCTAGAGTAATTAGCTTGTTCTCCTAGTGGTAAAGTAGAGACATAACCCTTGAGAGTGAATTAGAGACTATAGCAACTAGAATTGTCAATAGGAGGCTTGCCGACAAGTAGAGCTAGAGCAAAAAGCGCATTTACGCTTTGTTATTTACTAACAAGTTGCTCTAGTGATTTTGTAGAAATTTTATTAGGCTATTCACCCCCTCTAGCCATTTAGGACCTTTCAACGTGCCATGTTGATGGACTTGGAGCGGTGAAGGGTGGACGTGAGGCTTGGACCAAGGGACCGTCGCACCGGTGGCCACCGTGGTGGTCGACACTTGGGACATCGACAAGTGCGGAGACGCGTGGAGTGACCGTGGCGATCGAGTCAAGACGGGCGGACGTGCAAGTCGAGTGGGCGCTCGGAAGACTTAGCAACCAGGCGGTCGAAGACGGAGGTGACACGTCGAAGGCGCGGGTATGCGATACGTGGTACGCTACTCGCGCCCGGTTTGGTGGTTTGGGCCTCAAAACCATCGGGCGGTCGGTTTCGCGGGTTTGGGCCTCAAAACCCGGGCAGAGGTTCCGATCTTTGGAAGGATGACACGTGGCGGCATCGGGGAGTTCACGTCGAAGCAAAGCTACCGGGGAGAAGCACGGTGGCTGTCCGGATCGATTATCTTCGGTCGGACCACTATGCCCCCGGTTATGTGGTGTGGCTCATGTATCGATAGGGGTAGTTTGGTCATTCAGACCTAGACTATATATATAGAGGGCAGCCCTCCTTCTCAAGCTGCCTCTCCATTTTGCAGTTTTTCCTTTAGGGTTTCTATCTCTAGTTTGCTTTGCTTTGCGCGAGAGTACTCCGGACATTTGTGTGGATTTGTTCGTAGGAAGAGCACCCCTAAGTGTGCTCATGCCCTCTGGGCTTTTGGGGTCAGATCGAGTTTGAGTTGGTTTGTGTTCTGAAATTCATTTTGAATTTTCGTCACTTTTCTCCCCTCCTCGTTCTAGCTCCGATTTAAATCGTTTGTGGGTTGTTTTGTGCGATTTTTCTTGTTGTGATTTGTGCTATGTCGTGAACCTAAGTGATTCACCGAAGGATTTGTTTTTGTTTGGTTGTCGATATGATGCTCAGATACATTATATGGGTCGGACAGTGATTAGAGTGGCACGGCCAGGGACCATCCAACGATGCATCAATTTATTATGCCCTGCACAGTACCACTGTTTTAGGAATAAAGTCTTATCACTATCAATTAATTATCATTCTCAGGTCCTGAACTCTATCATTTGAAAAGGACATTTGTATAAATCAATGAGTTCTCTCTGGTTCTTTTTTTTTTTTTTTTGCTTGTGAACATTTTATACTTTGATTAGAAATCACAACCAAGATAACTTGGTACCATGTGTATGCCTTTTCCAATTGCATTAGTCTGCGAAACTACTTCAATTGGAATGGATTGCAAACCTATTTGTTGCCAGAATTTGTTCAGTCTTGCCGCAGCTCAGAATTTGTACTTCGAATTTGTTCAGACTTTGCACCATATCTATGAATATGGACCTCAAAAATGTATATTGTAACAAATGAAATTATGTAAAAATATAATGGTCATTGCTGCTGTGACCCTGTAAATGGTTGAACTGACAATTCTAGAGCTTTCTGACAGAGCATGTTGGTCTTTGGTTGAACTTCCATGTGCTTCCATGTCGCTTATTGATGCCAATTTTTTCCAGGATTCAGGAGACTTGCAGCTGTGAATAAGGAAGAAGCCACCTATGTCGGTTTTCAAATTGAGGACTAACTGTGCTTCGAAAGTGAGAGAGAGATCTGACTAACCGATGTTCACATCAAGAGAAACAGACAAAGCAACTCAAGCAGAGCTAGAAATGGAAGCTGAAGCAGCATCTTCTGAATCTTATGAGAATGTTTTTTTTCTAATCCCTTGGTGTGGAGTTATCTCATTGTATTCAATGTACTGAAAGGAATAGTCTCCGTGTGAAGTTTGAACTTGGGATGGCAGCTCTGTCTTTGTAACTTATGGAGTTTAGATATTTCTGGTGGAACAAACATTAGAATAGTTTTATGGAATATTTAAAGATTTTTTCAATTGGGAAACCATTTGGTAGGCTTGGTTACACATGATAGCAGTTTTACCTTTGCCATAATCACTCATCCTGAGTTTGTCAAAAAATGGATAGCTCATTACATATTTTTTTAGAAAAAGGGTGCTCATATAAGGAAGCACATACTGGAGACTATTGTACAAATATACATACTCATGGTACCCGTCGCAATGCTTGGTCACAATGCTCGGTCATGGTATTTAATTTCATCACATTATAATTATCTTATCGTGCGATCTAAGTTTTTAATAGTAGAAAAGTTTAGCTATCCTGTAGCAACGCACAAGCACGAAGTCATGGACAATGGAGCATCTTCAAGAGATTGGACAGATCGTTTTCTATATGTAAATGGCTATTATTAGAGGAAAAATGTCTCCAACAGACTATAAATGATTCTCCAAATTTAGTAGCTCACCATCCCACCTCATTCGCTCTCTACTTGATAGACTACCTCACTAGCCATCCAGCCTCTTGGTTTTTAGACAGTCTGTCGGAGTCCTGTAGTATTTTTTATGAAATCCATTTTAAAGTAAATCAGTAAATTTGGCTATTTTTTTGGCTAATTTTTTTTGGAGATGCTCCAGGTTCAGTCTGCTTGCTCAAAACGATTGCCGGTTAGCGCTTCACGTGCTTAAGCATGCGGAACTAAAAGGAAATGCTTATGCGGGCGCAGCCTAGCTAGTGCGCTTGACGTCCTAAGTATATATAGGTATATATACTAATCATGCATGCTCAGCACAAGAGATACCTAGGCTAGTCCGTAAATTGTATTTTTTATTTAATCTGTCTATATAATAAATAAGCAGAGCAGAGCAGCGCACGTACCGCTGTGAGGAGGGTCGTATCCGCCGTATCCGTATCCATATCCATGTCGAGGAGGGTAGCCGACTGCAGCAACGTCCCAACCCGAATACCCATCCGCCGCCGCTGCCGGCGGCTTCTCCTTTTGAGGTGGCTGTTGCTGGTCTGTTGCAGTTGCAGCAGCAGGAGGACGGTCAGCAGCTGCTGCGACTGGCTTTGCCTTTGGCTTCGTTTCAGTCTTGGGCGGCGGCTTTTGCTCCTCCACTTCCTCCTCCTCCTCCTCCTCATCATCATCATCATCATCACCACCACCACCATACGCCTTTACATACGCCTCCATCGCAGCCGCCTTCGCTGTCTTCACCTTTTCCACCACTTCCTCCTTCACCGTTTCAGTCTTGGGCGGCGGCTTCTGTGGCATCCGAGGGTGGTGGTATGGTGGTGGGTAACCGCCTCCGCCGCCGTAAGGGTACGCCGGAGGAGGGTATGGCGGTGGCACGCCGCCGTATGCAGCAGTGAATGACGGCGAGAATTCAGAATGGTGGTGCGTCTGCGTCCTCTCCTCCGGTGGTTGTTTGCCCCACCGCTGATCGCGCTGCACATGGCCTGCCGCCTGACCGCCTGCACCGATTTGACCAAAGTTGAAGTTCCCTTGGAATGTATTTAAAAAGTTGCTTTAGAATAATATTATAGTAAGTCATTTAGGAGAGAAGTTACAGTAATCTCATAAATTAGTATAGTCGTTATCGTAACTCAAAGTTGCTTTAGAATAAATTATTCTACGACCAACTACAAAGTAGTACTAGTACTTATACGTATATAAGTAATGCATTTAAAAAAGTCAAAACATTCTATAATTTGAAACTGAGGGAGTACCATTTACCTCACAATTATCCAATCACAACTGATATGAAAGATAATAAGTTTGAGGATTGAAATGGCCACTTCGATTGTTTTTACATAAAATTGAGAGTCTAATAAGTATGAAGGCTGAAATGGCTACCTTGAAAGTTCAAGGACAAAATTGAGCCCAGAAGTAAACTTTAGGGCCTGGAACGACCATTTAGCAGTTTAGGGGTCAAATTGAGCATCGCACAACATTTGAGAGATGAAGCACTTTCTTATTACTTGGCAAAATCAAAGGCAATAACCGTGAGTGTTGACGTTGATGGTAGCGGCTTTCGATGGGGTATCGTGGGTATGCGGGCTGAGGATATGCAGCATTTGCCCGAAATAAATGGCCACCGCTGCGGGATAAATGTGACCATTTTATTGGGCATTATTAAAAAGGTGGTGATTTATGTTAATAATGGTGAGATGGGCAACATATACTCCACCCATCTCGCAATATAAGTTGTTTTTCATTATGACAAATACTATCATAATATACAATTTATATGTTGTGAAACTACATGTGTCATGAACCAATTTAGGGGGGGCCCATGGCCCATTTGTGCCGCACGTATGCCGCCAGAGTGCAGGCGCGCGTGCGCCCTGCCGGCCGCCCGCCCGCCGCCGCCATGGTCCGTCGTCATCCTTCGCCGTCGTTAAGTAATAATTATTTAGGAAATAAATATTTAGGGAAAGAAATAAATTACTTTGTCAAGAGGTATTCCGATCTATAAGGAAACCTCCTAGAGATTTCTTAGCATGCAAGTCTCCCTCGGACTATAAATACAAGGGGCACATGTCGGTTGAATCTTAAGCGAGAAAAATTAAAAGGGTAGCTCCCCTAAAATGACTTATCTCTCCAGCTCTCTCTCTCTCTCTCTTTGCCGCAGCCGCCGCCATCATCGCCGTAGCGCCGCCCGACCGCCGCCCCGACGCCCGCCGCCCATCAAGGCGACCCGCCGCCGCCGCCGTCGTCATCACCACCCCCTTCCTCCTCCAACGATCGGCAATCGGTGTCTATTCCGCCCAATCTAGCCGAATCGGCGGTGGTATCCGAGACCAGGACAATTCCCACCACCGACGGCTTCCGACCACCACCAACGCCAAGATCCGATGGACACCACATGATCGCCGAGCTCCGGATGGAGATTCGCGAAGTTTCGTGCTCACGCGAGGAAAATCCAGGCCATCTTCACCGCCCTCCCGGAGAAGTTGGATGAACAACCTGCCCCGACGACGTACAATGACGACACGCCCGGGCGCCGCCAACAACGCCGCCGCTGCCATGGCCGCTCCCCGACATCAACAACGCCCCATCGACATCCACGACGACCGGGTGGCCACGACAAAGAAGAACAACACCGCAGCACGCTGCCTTGCGTCCGGACGACGCCCTACGACGTCACCTCGGCCACCACCGACGACGTCCCCTCGCCATGGGCGCCGCCGGTGACGACGCCCCTACCGGGCGCCGCCCACGCCACCCCCTCCAAGATCATCGACGCCGCAAGCAACGAGCACGCCTACCCCAAGGATGCCCCACCGCCGCGACCCGCATCGAGATCGGATCGGAGGCTACCACGAGGCGTCCACCGGTTGCTCGGCGAAAAGCCTACCCAACTAGGCCAACGTCTCGCGGCTACTACAATGGCACGTATAAGTTTCGCGGTCACTACCAACACCCTCTTTGACATTGGGAACATCCGAGTGCCAACATGGGCGACAAGACGGCGTCACCTAACGTCAACATCGGCGTCGCTAAGCGTTGACATCGACGTCGGCTGGGATCGACATCCTTGACGACACCGCCACCAAGGAATCCAACGGCAACGGCGCCCCTCCCAAGGGCGCCACCATTGGCGACGACAATGCCACCATGGGCGCCGAGAACGGCGGCGACATCCTCAAGGGCGCCAACGCCGATGACGAACCCCCGGCGTCAACTACGTCTTCGCCATGCCTATCATCGACAACAACTACAAGGGCATGAACCACGGCGTCCCCTTCGCGGCCAACCTCGACACCGGCACCCACGACGTCAACCCAACGGACGCCGCCACGATGAGAACACCGACGTTCCCGGGCGCCACCGGCGAAACGGTCGCTTCAGCGGCCGACGACACCAACAATACGCTACACCCTGCTGGACATCCTTCAGGCATCAACAATGGTGGAGAACACCATCGGGCAACCTCCGAGATCCGGCAAAGGCGCCACCATCGGTACCACGCCGGCGTAACATCGCCAGGTACCGCTATACTTCGACAAGAGCGGCACTCCTCCTTCTCCGGTTCGTCTACATACCAACCCGGATGACACGGAATCTTGGGACACTTCCACACGGTGTCCTCTTCACGGCTTCAATCTGCCCATCAATGGCGACAACAACAACAACCAAGGCTACCTCGGCGAACGACGCCTTGATCGACTACACCTATGGCCCCGACACCTACGTCAGGCACATGGGCTTACAAGCCACGGTGCCGATCCAACAACCATCGCGCCATCGACAACTCGGCCCGGCGGCGGGGCGACTCGAGCCAAACGGTTGGCTCCTCGTTCCTCGGCGACATCTACGTCGATGCGACTACGCCAACAAGCCGTGGACGCAATGCACCAGCGGCGCTGTACCACGGGAGCACGACGATCCACCTCGCCCAAGAGTTGGACGCTTCCATCTTCAGCAAGCCTCGACTGGTGAGCTTCACCGACGACGACAAGAGGTACATGCCACCGACATCAAACCCCTACCTCGTCGACCCCGTCACAATTCCGGAGGCTCTCGTTCCACCTCAACTTGCTACATCAACGGATCACGACCTACCCTACATAGCCAGAACCAACAAGCTCCAGGCAGGAGCACAAGTTTGGGCGACACTTGTGGTGATTGGCGTCCACTTTCCGCCGGCTTCGCCATTTGTGCCAAGCTTCATGGCAAACAGCTGGCTGTTGGAGGAGCCACCACATAGCTTCTTTTCATCGGTGCCAGTCTTCTTCCTCGACGACAACAATCACCAACTCATCGGCATCTTCGACAATCTCATGGGACAGGAGAGCTGCGGACTTCCACCCATCGGATTAAAGGTTACCAACCTCATCTTCGTCCAGCTCATTTCCCTTCTACACGTGGATGCAACAATCTTTGGACCATGCTACTTCGATCACCCCTTCAACAACGCCCGGCCCGTGCGAACCACCACAGCGAGGACGCGGCTGTTCGGAAAAAAAGGGGAGAGATGTCATGAACCAATTTAGGGGGCCCATGGCCCATTTGTGCCGCGTATGCCGCCAGGTGGTGCGCGTCTTGGCGCCGCCGGTCACCCCGGGCATTCGGGTTACCCGATCCGATCGGGTCGGGTAGTTCGGGTAATGAGAAGTTCGGGTAATTGAAAGTGTTACCCGATAACAGCCCCGAAATTGTACTACCCGCAATTTTGGGTACCCGCAATTTCGGGTTCGGGTTCGGGTATACCCGTATTACCCGAAATATGTAGATGGACATAAAACCCTCAAACATCATAGAATTTTTCAACAACATAAACTAGACAAAATAATTGATATAAAGTTGAAGTTTTCAACCACATCTCCGTATCTCATCACAAACATGCAAGTACTAGAAGTAGTACTGTACGGCACAACAAATGCAAATCCAACTGGAAATTTTATAAGTAGTAGTAGTCTAGTAGACTAGTAGTAAAGTACTGCACAACCGCACAAGAACAAGCACATATTCAAAAGAACAACTCAGTTCATTTCTCCTTCAAGTTAGTTCTCCTTCATCCCTCAAAAAGTTAGTTCTCCTTCAACTTCAAAAGTTCGGGTAATTTGGATAGTTCGGGTACCGCGACTTACAACCCGAATTACCCAATAAAAGTTTGGGTAATTCGATTTGCTACCCGAACTGAAACCTGAAATTGCGGGTTCGGGTAGATCGGGTTCGGATTCGGGTAGTTCGGGTTCGGGTAATGGGTAGCGGGTAATATGCCCAGGGGTGATGGCCGGCCGGCCGCCGCCACCTGCCGCGTCCGTCGTCATCCTTCGCTTCATCGTTAAGTAATAATTATTTCGAAATAAATATTTAGGGAAAGAAATAAATTACTTTGTCAAGAGGTATTCCGATCTATAAGGAAACCTCCTAGAGATTTCTTAGCATGTAAGTCTCCCTCGGACTATAAATACAAGGGGCCTGTAATCAATTGAATCTTAAGCGAGAAAAATTAAAAGGGTAGCTCCCTAAAGAGCTTATCTCTCCAGCTCTCTCTCTCTCTCTCTTTGCCACGGCCCGCCGCCGCTATCATCGCCCCAGCGCCGCCCGGCCGCTTCGCGACGCGCGCCACCCACCACGGCGCGCCACGCCGCCCCCCGCGCCGTCGTCATCACCACCCCCTTCCTCCTCCAACGATCGGCAATCGGGTGTCTATTCCGACCCAATCTAGCCGGAATCGACAACATGTTTCTTTGAAAAAAAGTTGTTGGTCAAAGATGGAGATGTTTGGTATAGGGCGGTTAATAATACGACATGTATAAAAACAGGGGAGGGAGTAGCTTTTGTTATACACCTAGACATAATATATATCTAGGTGCATAGCATAAAAAAAAAAATATACCGAGAAAAGCTAGAACGACTTATAATTTGGAATGGATGAAATATAAAAGAAAAAAAAATATGGAGTAAACCCTAAAGCTTACATATAAGTTAGCCACGTCATCATTATGAACATAAATTATTTTCTAAATTTACATCTAAATTATCTAAAAATATTACAAATTATATAATATATATGTGCTTCTAAATTATTTACCAGCGTCATTGTTAGTATTTAAAAAATTAACTCAAAGATATAGATGCAGATATGATGAGTACACTGCATTTGCATCTAAATTATCCATCACAACTGTTATGAAAGATACTACATTTGAGAACTGAAACGGCTACTCAATTGTTCTTAGATAAAATTGAGCCTAAAAGTAATAGAGTTTGGAATCTAGAATGGCTACTTTGAAAGTTCAAGGACGAAATTGAGCATAAAAGTAAACTTTAAGGACGGGAACGGCCATTCCCCAATAAAAGGACACAAGAATGACCATTTTGGCAGTTTAGGGATGAAATTGAGCATCGCACAACAATTGAGAGATGAAGATGACTATTCCACTCTCTATTACTTGGCAAAATCAAAATCCCTACGCATGGTCATCACGAACCGATCATGACTTGTTCACAATCATTATCATCTTGAGCATCACTTGCATCTTAAATTCAAACTTGGAAAACTAGTTGTGAAGAAATTGCACAATTACGCTCTCGCTTGTTCCAACAAATCATCGGCACACCACTGGAATGTTCTACCTGAACTTTTACATAGACTTAGAACTTTTCGCATTGTTCATGATCTCGAGGAGGACCGACCTACGACCACACGGATTGTCCACTAGAACACTTCATGCACTGATTTGAGTGTCACTTCTAGAGCGATTGTGGCTCCACTTGACGAAGCCACTGTCTATCTCAAGGGAGACCGAATCACTAGCTTAATTTCACTGTCTCACACTCACCCCTCTCTCTCTAGTTCATCACTCTCTCTCTCTCTACACACATCTCGTAGGAGCCTGTCGCCCTCTCGCTGAGGCCTCCGCCCCCCTGCTCGGGCTCGGCAAGGTGTGGCCCCGTCCTCCCCGTGCGCCCCCCATCCTCCTCGCTGAATCGAGGTCTTGCACCGCCTCGGTGGCCCCCCGTCGGAGCCTCGAAGATTTGCCCGCCATGGCGACCTCCTCATGGTGATGGTGGCCGCCTCTAAGATCCGACCGCCATCACACGGCCAACCTCCCTCGGCGTCCATCGAGTGCGGCCACCACCTCGCTCTCTTCATCCTCGGCTCGATGGGGGCTGACCATCTTCTTCCTCAGCTCCGACCGGGTAGCCATCTTCTTCCTCGTCTCCGATGAGATCCCAATGACATGTAGGGGATGGTGCTGATGAAAGGCATCACCGGAGATGGGACGAGCCGTTGCATGGTGGGCGTGGCCATCGCCAACGATGAAGATAGTGGTCGTCATGGGCGCTACTGGGAGGAAAGGGAATATGTGTCCAATTTTGGTTCATACACATCCAAACAAATTTGGTATTTGCCATCTCATTAGATTCCAACTAGTAATTCCATGACATCCAAACAACAGATTTGATATTGTAACCCTACCAAAGCTAGCCTGATTTGGTATTGTAACCAATTCAATTCTAGTGCCTCCAATACCAACATTCAAACGGACCACGACGAGGGGATTTTGAGGGGCACTTTGTTTTACGATGGAGTCAATCCTCGAAGTGCTATTATCCCCCCACGCCGCTCTTTGGGAACCAGGGGGTAACTCACAAGGGAGGTGGTGGAAGAAGTCGTCACGAGTGAGAGGCGAGGCAATGCAAGACCGAACATACAAGAAGAAGAGAAACGGAGGCTTCGATGCGAGATGGAGGCGGTGACGGGCGACAAGAGAAAGAAAGAGAGGCGGTGTGAGCAAAGGGAGCACCAGCGGTCTATTGGGTCTTGGATTTCTTGGAATCCCCATCCCCCGTTACCCATAAATGGACCTAAGTATACATGCCAAAAGAAGACCGAGTACAAAATGTGCGGCCCAAGCCCAAAGTGGAGATATAAGACTATCTCCAACAAAGATACGAGACCCATCTCTCCTTTGGGACATGTACGAGTGAAGAAGACCACCCCAAATATGTCGAACTCCAACAACGAACCCAAAGCCAAAGCCTCCAGAGCTCCGGCGGCCTCCCTCACCGCCAAGTGTGCCTGCGCCGCCGTCGGCGGGCCTGGCGAGCTCCGGCGCCTCCCTCCCTCGCCGTCGTCCCACGGGCGGATCGGCGGCGGCGCCGCCTCGCCCGTCCGGCGCCGTCGGCGGGCCCACCTAGCCGCGGTGGCCTCGCCCGCTCTCTGCCGGCACCGTCGGGCCGGGCCCGCCCTAGCCGGGTGCTCACTCACTCACGGCGGCGCGTCGCGCGGTGCGGCGGCGTGTCGAAGAAGGTGGACTCGAGCATGGAGGCCACGCGGGTCGGTGACGGAGCGGGTTGGGTTGGAGTCCGCAAAGGCGCGAGGCGGCCGGTGGATGCGGCGATGGCGGTGCAGGCCGACCACCACCGAGCTTCGCCCCGCGTCGAATCCTGGAGGCGCCGCCGCCGGCCTGCTTTGCCCCATCGCAAGAGCCATCGCGGGTCCACTACTGCCGTTTGCCACTCCTCTTTCCTTGAACATAAAACGCGTCTTCCGTATGCATCGGTCGTTGGAGCTAGGGTTCATCCTCTCTCTCTATATGCCAAATCTTGTGAGAGATTGAGTGTCCTTTGTGGGTGATGTTGAGAGATTGAAGATCCACCTTCTCCCACTCCTCTCCCTCTCTAAGCTTTGTGCTAATTTGACCGAGGGATTGCGAGACCTAGTGTGTGCATTTGAGGTTTGCATTTGGTAGCACTAAGAAATCTTTGTGATTAGGATTCCTTGTTACTCATGGAGGTTGCCACATCATAGACAACTTGATGGCTTGTGGTCTTCGTTGTGAAGCCCATGTGAAGGTTGTGTGTGGCTCCGGAGAAATATTTGTGAGGGGTGTTGTTCTTGTCCCACGTAAGATCACGAAGAGCAACTCTAGTAGAGTGAGGTGTCTGAGCGCCAAGTGGTCCGGCGGATCGAAAGCTAGAGCTCAATTGTGAGCACTCCACGTAGGAGAGTGTGACTTGAGGGTCACCGCTTTGCTCGACCCACCGTAGAGCCAAAATCACACTCGACACGCTCTCACTACCCGACGTGTTAGGCTGTTGTGGATTCGCAACCGTGACAAGCATCATGGTTGTTTGTTGGATGTCGAGTGTTGGTCTGTCTTGGCTTGGGTACTCAAACACACAAGGGAGACACAATGGATTATCATGGTTCAGGGCTATGAAGACCCTACGTCCAACGGTGAGGTGTTCTTCGGCCGGTTTCAATGCATGTTTCATGGGGGTGTCATGCACATTAATTAGGGTGTCACATCGGCAAAAAATTGCTGACTTGTCGTGGTCATTAAATGAGGGAGTTTCATTAGATGAGAGATTAGTTTCATCCCCATGAAACTCATCTGGCTCGATTACCTAGTTTGCGTCTTGGTAGCTGTGTCATGAAACTATACACCGAGATCGGCCTTCATGAGCACCCGAATCAGGGGTGTTACAATGGAGGAGCGAGAGTTTGGCAGGGGTTTGCTCGGTGCTTTCCGGTGAAGTTCTTTTGCGGCAAGTGAGGAATCAGCCCTCTCTCTAGCTGGTTGTCAAGGGAAACTCTCTAGTGTTCCTCGGCTTCTCTATCTAGCTAATGCTTCTAATGTCTAACCGACCTCCTTCTCTATGGGAGCCGACCCTCTCCTTATATCCCGAGGAAGGCCGGATACTGAGGTTGGTGCGAACACATGGTTGATTATAACCATTTACATTTAGTTTTGTGATGAGTGATTGTCAACTCTCAACATTTTCCTTCTATTTTCTTTTTCCTTCGCTTTGGTTACCCTTACCCAAAGACACGCGGTGTGTCAGTCGACATTTTCTCTCGGCTTGTGTTGTGCAGGTGTTGAGCTCGAGATGGTAGTCGACGGTGAAGTGAAGGCCAAGGAGGGCGTGTGAAGATCTCTAGATTGGTTTTGGCTAATAAGTGAAATCCTAGGACTAATCTCTCTATGCTAAGTGTTTGTTTTAGTTGGAGATTGGTCAAGCCAAGGTTGGTGCATGATGGTCATGGTAGATGGATCGAGACGGTTCAATTGATGATCAAGTGCATGACTTGGAGTGGATCGTGGATCAAAATGGGCTCAAGGCAAAGGTATATCCATAGGGCTATTTTGTTTTCACACTCAAGACACCATAGAGGGTGTGAGTGATTATAGGATCGATAAGCCGTACTATAAAGAGGGGAAAACTATCGTACATATCGATCCTCATGTGCCTCTAGGTTCAAAATCATTTGCATGCATTATAACCTAGAGAGCTAATCCGACCTTCGAAATTGTTTGTGAAAATGCTAACACACGAACACATGGTGATGTACACGTGGTGGTGTTGGCACATTTGCGAAGCGGTGATGGTTGCGGGGGTTGAGATGGGTTTGGGTACCGCTCGATTCGGGCGCTTTCGAGAAAATAAAACGTCTATTTTCTATTGCGCGGATGCATCGTGGTGGTGAAAACATGCTATCTCGTGCTCAAGTTGGTATACTTGTTGAGTAGCATGTCGAAGTCGAGGCGGCGTAAAACGGAAACCTCGGCGCAAAAAGTGACCTGCGCCCGGGACGCGGCATACGCGGCGCCCCGGCGCGTCCGGCGTAGTGTTGAGGGCTGGCCGAGACGCCCGACGCGTCGGTGCCTCACGCCCGACGCGGGCTCGATGAGTCCCGGGGCGTCCGGCGACACCGGGCGAGGTTCGGCAGCTCGGCTTTGAACGGCGCCGGCGCTTCGCGGGCGCGTCCGGGCGCGCCGGGCGCGGTCCGTAGAGCATGTCACGGAGGGGTCGCCCGGACGCGGCGCTGGACGCCCTCGGGCGTGCGCTGGCGCGTCGGCGGCGTTGTGTCGCGCGGTGCCCGGGGCGGTTGGCACGGGCGCTGGCGCGCGTCCGTATTATCTTTTTCGGCGTGTTTGAAAGTAACGGCTCTATTTCGATGGGATGGCTATAAATATGTGTTTGGCCGGCCATGGGGAGGCCTCTTGGTCATTCTTACACATTCTAACACCCTTGGAGCTGAGCAAACATCCTCCTCCTCACTCCTCTTGCTTGTGAGCATCATTCTACCGAGTTGAGGTGATTCAAGTGCACTTTGCTTTGATCTCGTGCATCTAGTGGCACTTGGGGATCGTTGTGAGCCGGTGGTTTTCTTGTTGCTCTTGGAGAGCACCACTCTAAGCTTGCTTGGTGATTGGTGGAGGCGTTGGCAAGAGAAGGTGAATGTTCTTGGCCACCTCCGGTGATTTGTGAGAGGATCACGCACTCCTCGTCGGGAAGACAAAGTGCAAGTAATACATTGCTCGTGTCTTGGGTACCTCTCATTTGCATTGGGTGCAAGAAGCCTAAAGGCAATTGGCTTGGAGTGAGCTCTACCTTGACCCACACGTGAGAAGGTCGGCACAACGGAGATTAGCTTGAGGGTGCTCAAGTGAACTTCGGGTTAAATCTCGTGTCTCCATTTGTCTCTCGGTGATTGGCTTCAATTTGGTTATCTCATTGTTTCATCATTGGTGATTGGATTGACTAGCCTCGACATTGTGGTATATCACCTCTACACTCTTGCATTACTTTCATATATCTTGTGCTAGTGTAGTTTGAGTAGACTTGCTTAGTTGCTAGAGTAATTAGCTTGTTCTCCTAGTGGTAAAGTAGAGACATAGCCCTTGAGAGTGAATTAGAGACTATAGCAACTAGAATTGTCAATAGGAGGCTTGCCGACAAGTAGAGCTAGAGCAAACGCATTTACGCTTTGTTATTTACTAACAAGTTGCTCTAGTGATTTTGTAGAAATTTTATTAGGCTATTCACCCCCCCTCTAGCCATTTAGGACCTTTCAGCGTGCCATGTTGATGGACTTGGAGCGGTGAAGGGTGGACGTGAGGCTTGGACCAAGGGACCAGTCGCACCCGGTGGCCAGCCGTGGTGGCTGACACTTGGGACATCGACAAGTGCGGAGACGCGTGGAGTGACCGTGTCGATCGAGTCAAGACGGCGGACGTGCAAGTCGAGTGGGCGGCTCAGAAGACTTAGCAACCAGGCGGTCGAAGACGGTGGTGACACGTGTCGAAGTGCGGGGTACGCATACGTGGTACGCTACTCGCGGCCCGGTTTGGTGGTTTGGGCCTCAAAACCATCGGCGGTCGGTTTCGCGGGTTTGGGCCTCAAAACCCGGGCAGAGGTTCCGATGCTGGAAGGATGACACGTGGCGGCATCGGGGAGTTCACGTCGAAGCAAAGCTACCGGGGAGAAGCACGGTGGCTGTCGGATCAGATTATCTTCGGGTCAGACCACTATGCCCCTGGTTATGTGGTGTGGCTCATGTATCAGTAGGGGTAGTTTGGTCATTCAGACCTAGACTATATATATAGAGGGCAGCCCTCCTTCTCAAGCTGCCTCTCCATTTTGCAGTTTTTCCTTTAGGGTTTCTATCTCTAGTTTGCTTTGCTTTGCGAGAGTACTCCAGACATTTGTGTGGATTTGTTCGTAGGAAGAGCACCCCTAAGTGTGCTCATGCCCTCTGGGCTTTTGGGGTCAGATCGAGTTTGAGTTGGTTTGTGTTCTGAAATTCATTTTGAATTTTCGTCACTTTTCTCCCCTCCTCGTTCTAGCTCCGATTTCGTCGTTTGTGGGTTGTTTTGTGCGATTTTTCTTGTTGTGATTTGTGCTATGTCGTGAACCTAAGTGATTCACCGAAGGATTTGTTTTTGTTTGGTTGTCGATATGATGCTCAGATACATTATATGGGTCGGACAGTGATTAGAGTGGCACGGCCAGGGACCATCCAACGATGCATCAATTTATTATGCCCTGCACAGTACCACTGTTTTAGGAATAAAGTCTTATCACTATCAATTAATTATCATTCTCAGGTCCTGAACTCTATCATTTGAAAAGGACATTTGTATAAATGAATGAGTTCTCTCTGGTTCTTTTTTTTTTTTTTGCTTGTGAACATTTTATACTTTGATTAGAAATCACAACCAAGATAACTTGGTACCATGTGTATGCCTTTTCCAATTGCATTAGTCTGCGAAACTACTTCAATTGGAATGGATTGCAAACCTATTTGTTGCCAGAATTTGTTCAGTCTTGCCGCAGCTCAGAATTTGTACTTCGAATTTGTTCAGACTTTGCACCATATCTATGAATATGGACCTCAAAAAATGTATATTGTAACAAATGAAATTATGTAAAAATATAATGGTCATTGCTGCTGTGACCCTGTAAATGGTTGAACTGACAATTCTAGAGCTTTCTGACAGAGCATGTTGGTCTTTGGTTGAACTTCCATGTGCTTCCATGTCGCTTATTGATGCCAATTTTTTCCAGGATTCAGGAGACTTGCAGCTGTGAATAAGGAAGAAGCCACCTATGTCGGTTTTCAAATTGAGGACTAACTGTGCTTCGAAAGTGAGAGAGAGATCTGACTAACCGATGTTCACATCAAGAGAAACAGACAAAGCAACTCAAGCAGAGCTAGAAATGGAAGCTGAAGCAGCATCTTCTGAATCTTATGAGAATGTTTTTTTTTTCTAATCCCTTGGTGTGGAGTTATCTCATTGTATTCAATGTACTGAAAGGAATAGTCTCCGTGTGAAGTTTGAACTTGGGATGGCAGCTCTGTCTTTGTAACTTATGGAGTTTAGATATTTCTGGTGGAACAAACATTAGAATAGTTTTATGGAATATTTAAAGATTTTTTTCAATTGGGAAACCATTTGGTAGGCTTGGTTACACATGATAGCAGTTTTACCTTTGCCATAATCACTCATCCTGAGTTTGTCAAAAAATGGATAGCTCATTACATATTTTTTTAGAAAAAGGGTGCTCATATAAGGAAGCACATACTGGAGACTATTGTACAAATATACATACTCATGGTACCCGTCGCAATGCTTGGTCACAATGCTCGGTCATGGTATTTAATTTCATCACATTATAATTATCTTATCGTGCGATCTAAGTTTTTAATAGTAGAAAAGTTTAGCTATCCTGTAGCAACGCACAAGCACGAAGTCATGGACAATGGAGCATCTTCAAGAGATTGGACAGATCGTTTTCTATATGTAAATGGCTATTATTAGAGGAAAAATGTCTCCAACAGACTATAAATGATTCTCCAAATTTAGTAGCTCACCATCCCACCTCATTCGCTCTCTACTTGATAGACTACCTCACTAGCCATCCAGCCTCTTGGTTTTAGACAGTCTGTCGGAGTCCTGTAGTATTTTTTTATGAAATCCATTTTAAAGTAAATCAGTAAATTTGGCTATTTTTTTGCCTAATTTTTTGGAGATGCTCCAGGTTCAGTCTGCTTGCTCAAAACGAATGCCGGTTAGCGCTTCACGTGCTTAAGCATGCGGAACTAAAAGGAAATGCTTATGCGGGCGCAGCCTAGCTAGTGCGCTTGACGTCCTAAGTATATATAGGTATATATACTAATCATGCATGCTCAGCACAAGAGATACCTAGGCTAGTCCGTAAATTGTATTTTTATTTAATCTGTCTATATAATAAATAAGCAGAGCAGAGCAGCGCACGTACCGCTGTGAGGAGGGTCGTATCCGCCGTATCCGTATCCATATCCATGTCGAGGAGGGTAGCCGACTGCAGCAACGTCCCAACCCGAATACCCATCCGCCGCCGCTGCCGGCGGCTTCTCCTTTGAGGTGGCTGTTGCTGGTCTGTTGCAGTTGCAGCAGCAGGAGGACGGTCAGCAGCTGCTGCGACTGGCTTTGCCTTTGGCTTCGTTTCAGTCTTGGGCGGCGGCTTTTGCTCCTCCACTTCCTCCTCCTCCTCCTCATCATCATCATCATCATCATCATCACCACCACCACCATACGCCTTTACATACGCCTCCATCGCAGCCGCCTTCGCTGTCTTCACCTTTTCCACCACTTCCTCCTTCACCGTTTCAGTCTTGGGCGGCGGCTTCTGTGGCATCCGAGGGTGGTGGTATGGTGGTGGTAACCCGCCTCCGCCGCCCGTAAGGGTACGCCGGAGGAGGGTATGGCGGTGGCACGCCGCCGTATGCAGCAGTGAATGACGGCGAGAATTCAGAATGGTGGTGCGTCTGCGTCCTCTCCTCCGGTGGTTGTTTGCCCCACCGCTGATCGCGCTGCACATGGCCTGCCGCCTGACCGCCTGCACCGATTTGACCAAAGTTGAAGTTCCCTTGGAATGTATTTAAAAAGTTGCTTTAGAATAATATTATAGTAAGTCATTTAGGAGAGAAGTTACAGTAATCTCATAAATTAGTATAGTCGTTATCGTAACTCAAAGTTGCTTTAGAATAAATTATTCTACGACCAACTACAAAGTAGTACTAGTACTTATACGTATATAAGTAATGCATTTAAAAAGTCAAAACATTCTATAATTTGAAACTGAGGGAGTACCATTTACCTCACAATTATCCAATCACAACTGATATGAAAGATAATAAGTTTGAGGATTGAAATGGCCACTTCGATTGTTTTTACATAAAATTGAGAGTCTAATAAGTATGAAGGCTGAAATGGCTACCTTGAAAGTTCAAGGACAAAATTGAGCCCAGAAGTAAACTTTAGGGCCTGGAACGACCATTTAGCAGTTTAGGGATCAAATTGAGCATCGCACAACATTTGAGAGATGAAGCACTTTCTTATTACTTGGCAAAATCAAAGGCAATAACCAGAGTGTTGACGTTGATGGTAGCGGCTTTCGATGGGGTATCGTGGGTATGCAGGCTGAGGATATGCAACATTTGCCCGTGTAAATGGCCACCGCTGCAGGATAAATGTGACCATTTTATTGGGCATTATTAAAAAGGTGGTGATTTATGTGTTAATAATGGTGAGATGGGCAACATATACTCCACCCATCTCGCAATATAAGTTGTTTTTCATTATGACAAATACTATCATAATATACAATTTATATGTTGTGAAACTACATGTGTCATGAACCAATTTAGGGGGGCCCATGGCCCATTTGTGCCGCACGTATGCCGCCGAGTGCGCGCGTGCGTCTTGTACTGGCCCGACCGCCGCCCGCCGCTGCCCGCGGTCCGTCGTCATCCTTAAACCCGTCGTTAAGTAATAATTATTTAGGAAATAAATATTTAGGGAAAGAAATAAATTACTTTGTCAAGAGGTATTCCGATCTATAAGGAAACCTCCTAGAGATTTCTTAGCATGCAAGTCTCCCTCGGACTATAAATACAAGGGGCCTGTAATCGGTTGAATCTTAAGCGAGAAAAATTAAAAGGGTAGCTCCTAAACGGCTTATCTCTCCAGCTCTCTCTCTCTCTCTCTTTGCCGCAGCCGCCGCCATCATCGCCGCCGCCGCCCGGCCGCTCGCCCTTCGCGCCGCCGCCCATCTGCGACCACGCCGCCCGCCCGTCGTCATCACCACCCCCTTCCTCCTCCAACGATCGGCAATCGGGTGTCTATTCCGGCCCAATCTGGCCGAATCGACGGCCGGTATCCGTGAGACCGGGACAATTCCCACCACCGACGGCTTCCGACCACCACCAACGCCAAGATCCGATGGACAGCCACATGATCGCCGAGCTCGGATGGAGATTCGCGAGTTTCGTGCTCACGCGAGGAAAATCCGTGCCATCTTCACTTTGCCCTCCCGAGAAGTTGGATGAACAACCCGCCCCGACGACGTACAATGACGACACGGCCCGCGGGCGCCGCCAACAACGCCGCCCTGCCATGGCGCTCCCCGACATCAACAACGCTCCCATCGACATCCACGATGACCGGGTGGCCCGCGACAAAGAAGAACACCGCAAGCGGCTGCCTTCTTTGTCCGGCGTCTGCGCGCCCCACGACGTCACCTCGGCCACCACCGACGGCGTCCCCGCCATGGGCGCCCCGGCGGTGACGACGCTCCTACGGCGCCGCCTCGTCACCCCCTCAAGATCATCGGCGCTGCAAAAACGAGCACGCCTACCCCAAGGATGCCCCCGCTGCTGCGACCCGGATCGAATCGGATCGGGAGGCTACCACAGGCGTCCACCAGCTGCTCGACGAAAAAAGCCTACCCAACTAGGCCAACGTCTCGCGGCTACTACAATGGCAACGGATAAGTTTCGCGGTCACTACCAACACCCTCTTTGACATTGGGAACATCCGGGTGCCAACATGGGCGACAAGACGACGTCACCTAACGTCAACATCGGCGTCGCTAAGCGTTGACATCGGCGTCGGCTGGGATCGACATCCTTGACGACACTTTGCCACCAAGGAATCCAACGGCAACGACGCCCCTCCCAAAGGGCGCCACCATTGGCGGCGACAATGCCACCATGGCGCCGAGAACGGCGGCGACATCCTCAAGGACGCCAACGCCGATGGCGAACCCCCCGGCGTCAACTACGTCTTCGCCATGCCTATCATCGACAACAACTACAAGGGCATGAACCACGGCGTCCCCTTCGCGGCCAACCTCGACACCGGCAGCCACGACGTCAACCCAACGGGACGCGCCACGAGATGAGAACACCGACGTTCCCGGCCCCACCGGCGAAAACGGTCGTTCAGCGGCCGACGACACCAACAATACGCTACACCCGCTGGACATCCTTCAGGCATCAACAATGGTGGAGAACACCATCGGGCAACCTCCGTGATCCAGCAAAGGCGCCACCATCGATACCACGTCGCGAGAACATCGGGTACACCGCTATACTTCCGACAAGAGCGGCACTCCTCCTCCTTCTGCGGTTTCGTCTACATACCAACCCGGATGACACGGAGTACCGGGACACTTCCACACGGTGTCCTCTTCACGGCTTCAATCTGCCCATCAATGGCGACAACAACAACAACTTCAAGGCTACCTCGGCGAGCGATGCCTTGATCGACTACACCTATGGCCCCGACACCTCGCCGGGCACATGGGCTTACAAGCCACGGTGCCGATCCAACAACCATCGCGCCATCGACAACTTCGGCCGGGCGGCGGGGCGACTCGAGCCAAACCAGTTGGCTCCCTCGTTCCTCGGCGACATCTACGCCCATGACGACTACGCCAACAAGCCGTGGACTGCAATGCACCCGGCGACGGCTACACAAGGGAGCACGACGATCCACCTCGCCCAAGAGTTGGGCGCTTCCATCTTCACAAGCCTCGACCGGTGAGCTTCACCGACGGCGACAAGAGGTACATGCCACCGACATCAAACCCCTACCTCGTCGACCCCGTCACAATTCGGAGGCTCGTTCCACCTCAACTTGCTACATCAACGGATCACGACCTACCCTACATAGCCAGAACCAACAAGCTCCAGGCAGGAGCACAAGTTTGGGCGACACTTGTGGTGATTGGCGTCCACTTTCCGCCGGCTTCGCCATTTGTGCCAAGCTTCATGGCAAACAGCTGGCTGTTGGAGGAGCCACCACATAGCTTCTTTTCATCGGTGCCAGTCTTCTTCCTCGACGACAACAATCACCAACTCATCGGCATCTTCGACAATCTCATGGGACAGGAGAGCTGCGGACTTCCACCCATTGGATTAAAGGTTACCAACCTCATCTTCGTCCAGCTCATTTCCCTTCTACACGTGGATGCAACAATCTTTGGACCATGCTACTTCGATCACCCCTTCAACAACGCCAGCCGTGCAGAACCACAGCGCGAGGACGCGCTGTTCGGAAAAGGGGGGAGAGATGTCATGAACTTTTAGGGGGGCCCATGGCCCATTTGTGCCGCGATTATGCCGCCGGTGTGCGACGCGTGCGCGTCGCTCGGCCGGTCACCCTGGGCATTCGGGTTACCCGATCCGATCGGGTCGGGTAGTTCGGGTAATGAGAAGTTCGGGTAATTGAAAGTGTTACCCGATAACAGCCCCGAAATTGTACTACCGCGCAATTTTGGGTACCCGCAATTTCGGGTTCGGTTCGGTATACCCAGATTACCGAAATATGTAGATGGACATAAAACCCTCAAACATCATAGAATTTTTCAACAACATAAACTAGACAAAATAATTGATATAAAGTTGAAGTTTTCAACCACATCTCCGTATCTCATCACAAACATGCAAGTACTAGAAGTAGTACTTTGTGCGGCACAACAAATGCAAATCCAACTGAAATTTTATAAGTAGTAGTAGTCTAGTAGACTAGTAGTAAAAAACTTGCACAACCGCACAAGAACAAGCACATATTCAAAAGAACAACTCAGTTCATTTCTCCTTCAAGTTAGTTCTCCTTCATCCCTCAAAAGTTAGTTCTCCTTCAACTTCAAAAGTTCGGGTAATTTGGATAGTTCGGGTACCGCGACTTACAACCCGAATTACCCAATAAAAGTTCGGGTAATTGATTTGCTACCCGAACCAAAACCTGAAATTGCGGGTTCGGGTAGATCGGGTTCGGATTCGGGTAGTTCGGGTTCGGGTAATGGGTAGCGGGTAATATGCCCAGGGTGACTGGCCGGCCAGCCGCCACCTGCCGCGGTCCGTCGTCATCCTTCGCTTCATCGTTAAGTAATAATTATTTCGGAAATAAATATTTAGGGAAAGAAATAAATTACTTTGTCAAGAGGTATTCGATCTATAAGGAAACCTCCTAGAGATTTCTTAGCATGTAAGTCTCCCTCGGACTATAAATACAAGGGGCCTGTAATCAATTGAATCTTAAGCGAAAAAAATTAAAAGGGTAGCTCCCTAAACAGCTTATCTCTCCTCTCTCTCTCTCTCTCTTTGCCACGGCCGCCGCCGCCATCATCGCCAGCGCGCCGCCCGGCCGCTCGCCCGACGCGCCGCCACCCACGGCGCGGCCACGCGCCGCCCCCTCGCCGTCGTCATCACCACCCCCTTCCTCCTCCAACGATCAGCAATCGGGTGTCTATTCCGACCCAATCTAGCCGAATCGACAACATGTTTCTTTGAAAAAAAAGTTGTTGGTCAAAGATGGAGATGTTTGGTATAGGACGGTTAATACGACATGTATAAAAACGGGGGAGGGAGTAGCTTTTGTTATACACCTAGACATAATATATATCTAGGTGCATAGCATAAAAAAATATACCGAGAAAAGCTAGAACGACTTATAATTTGGAATGGATGAAATATAAAAAGAAAAATATGGAGTAAACCCTAAAAGCTTACATATAAGTTAGCCACGTCATCATTATGAACATAAATTATTTTCTAAATTTACATCTAAATTATCTAAAAATATTACAAATTATATAATATATATGTGCTTCTAAATTATTTACCAAATATATTGTTAGTATTTAAAAAATTAACTCAAAGATATAGATGCGAGATATGATGAGTACACCGCATTTGCATCTAAATTATCCATCACAACTGTTATGAAAGATACTACATTTGAGAACTGAAACGGCTACTCCAATTGTTCTTAGATAAAATTGAGCCTAAAAGTAATAGAGTTTGGAATCTAGAATGGCTACTTTGAAAGTTCAAGGACGAAATTGAGCATAAAAGTAAACTTTAAGGACGGAACGGCCATTCCCCAATAAAAGGACACAAGAACGACCATTTTGGCGGTTTAGGGATGAAATTGAGCATCGCACAACAATTGAGAGATGAAGATGACTATTCCACTCTCTATTACTTGGCAAAATCAAAATCCCTACGCATGGTCATCACGAACCGATCATGACTTGTTCACAATCATTATCATCTTGAGCATCACTTGCATCTTAAATTCAAACTTGGAAAACTAGTTGTGAAGAAATTGCACAATTAAGGGCTCGCTTGTTCCAACAAATCATCCGGCACACCACTGGAATGTTCTACCTGAACTTTTACATAGACTTAGAACTTTTCAGATTGTTCATGATCTCAGAGACTGACCTACGACCACACGGATTGTCCACTAGAACACTTCATGCATAGATTTGAGCTGTCACTTCTAGAGCGATTTGTGGCTCCACTTGACAGCCACTGTCTATCTCAAGGGAGACTGAATCACTAGCTTAATTTCACTGTCTCACACTCACCCCTCTCTCTCTAGTTCATCACTCTCTCTCTCTCTACACACATCTCGTAGGAGCCCATGTCGCCCTCTCGCTGAGGCCTCCTCCCCCTGCGCCCCCTGCTCGGGCTTCGGCAAGGTGTGGCCCCCCCTCCTCCCGTGCGCCCCCTCCATCCTCCTCGCTGAATCGAGGTCTTGCACCGCCTCGGTGGCCCCCTCGTCGGAGCCTCGAAGATTTGCCCGCCATGGCGACCTCCTCATGGTGATGGTGGCCGCCTCTAAGATCCGGCCGCCATCACGAGAGGCCAACCTCCCTCGGCGTCCATCGAGAGGTCGGCCGCCACCTCGCTCTCTTCATCCTCGGCTCTGATGGGGGGCTGACCATCTTCTTCCTCAGCTCCGACTGGGGTAGCCATCTTCTTCCTCGTCTCCGATGAGATCCCAATGACATGTAGGGGATGGTGCTGATGAAAGGCATCAGCTGGAGATGGGACGAGCCGTTGCATGGTGGGCGTGGCCATCGCCAACGATGAAGATAGTGGCTGTCATGGGCGCGCATTTGGGGAGGAAAGGAATATGTGTCCAATTTTGGTTCATACACATCCAAACAAATTTGGTATTTGCCATCTCATTAGATTCCAACTAGTAATTCCATGACATCCAAACAACAGATTTGATATTGTAACCCTACCAAAGCTAGCCTGATTTGGTATTGTAACCAATTCAATTCTAGTGCCTCCAATACCAACATTCAAACGGACCCTGACAGGGGGATTTTGAGGGGCACTTTGTTTCTGATGGAGTCAATCCTCGAAGTGCTATTATCCCCTGTCGCTCTTTGGGAACCAGGGGTAACTCACAAGGGAGGTGGTGGAAGAAGTCGTCACGAGTGAGAGGCAGAGGCAATGCAAGACCGAGCATACCCGAAGAAGAGAAACGGAGGCTTCGATGCGAGATGGAGGCGGTGGCGGGCGACAAGAGAAAGAAAGAGAGGCGGTGGTGAGCAAAGGGAGCACTTCATGCGGTCTATTGGGTCTTGGATTTCTTGGAATCCCCATCCCCGTTACCCATAAATGGACCTAAGTATACATGCCAAAAGAAGACCAGTACAAAATGTGCAGCCCAAGCCCAAAGTGGAGATATAAGACTATCTCCAACGGCATACGAGACCCATCTCTCCTTTGGGACATGTACGGTAGAAGAAGACCACCCCAAATATGTCGAACTCCAACAAGCGAACCCAAAGCCAAAGCCTCCCGAGCTCCGGCGGCCTCCCTCACCGCCAAGTGTGCCGCGCCGTCGGCGGGCCCTCGCTGAGCTCCGGCCGCCTCCCTCCCCTCGCCGTCGTCGTCCCACGGGGCGGATCTGGCAGCGCGCCCGCCTCGCCCGTCCGGCGCCCGTCGGCGGGCCCACCTAAGCCGCGGTGGCCTCGCCGCTCTCTGCCGGCACCGTCGGGCCCCGCCTAGCCGGGTGCTCACTCACGACGGCGAAGCGCGTCGTCGGTGCGCCGACGGCGTGTCGAAGAAGGTGGACTCGAGCATGGAGGCCACGCGGCCGGTGACGGAGCGGGTTGGGTTGGAGTCCGCAAAGCGCCGAGGCGGCCGGTGGATGCGGCGATGGCGGTGCGGGCCGACCACCGGGAGCCGCCGCGTCGAATCTGGAGGCGCCGCCGCCGCCCTGCTGCCCCATCGCAAGAGCCATCGCGGGTCCACTACTTTGCCGTTTGCCACTCCTCTTTCCTTGAACGCAAAACGCGTCTTCCGTATGCATCGGTCGTTGGAGCTAGGGTTCATCCTCTCTCTCTATATGCCAAATCTTGTGAGAGATTGAGTGTCCTTTGTGGGTGATGTTGAGAGATTGAAGATCCACCTTCTCCCTCTCCTCTCCCTCTCTAAGCTTTGTGCTAATTTGACTGAGGGATTGCGAGACCTAGTGTGTGCATTTGAGGTTTGCATTTGGTAGCACTAAGAAATCTTTGTGATTAGGATTCCTTGTTACTCATGGAGGTTGCCACATCATAGACAACTTGATGGCTTGTGGTCTTCGTTGTGAAGCCCATGTGAAGGTTGTGTGTGGCTCCGGAGAAATATTTGTGAGGGGTGTTGTTCTTGTCCCACAGAAGATCACGAAGAGCAACTCTAGTAGAGTGAGGTGTACAGAGCGCCAAGTGGTCCGGCCAGATCGAAAGCTAGAGCTCAATTGTGAGCACTCCACGTAGGAGAGTGTGACTTGAGGGTCACCGCTGCTCTGACCACTGTAGAGCCAAAATCACACTCGACACGCTCTCACTACCCGACGTGTTAGCTGTTGTGGATTCGCAACCGTGACAAGCATCATGGTTGTTTGTTGGATGTCAGAGTGTTGGTCTGTACTGGCTTGGGTACTCAAACACACAAGGGAGACACAATGGATTATCATGGTTCAGGCTATGAAGACCCTACGTCCAACAGTGAGGTGTTCTTCGGCCAGTTTCAATGCATGTTTCATGGGGGTGTCATGCACATTAATTAGGGTGTCACATCAGCAAAATTGCTGACTTGTCAGGGTCATTAAATGAGGGAGTTTCATTAGATGAGAGATTAGTTTCATCCCCATGAAACTCATCTGGCTCGGTTACCTAGTTTGCAGTCTTGGTAGCTGTGTCATGAAACTATACACTGAGACTGGCCTTCATGAGCACCCGAATCAGGGGTGTTACAATGGAGGAGCGAGAGTTTGGCAGGGGTTTGCTCGGTGCTTTCCGGTGAAGTTCTTTTGCGGCAAGTGAGGAATCAGCCCTCTCTCTAGCTGGTTGTCAAGGGAAACTCTCTAGTGTTCCTCGGCTTCTCTATCTAGCTAATGCTTCTAATGTCTAACCGACCTCCTTCTCTATGGGAGCCGACCCTCTCCTTATATCCTGAGGAAGGCCAGATACAGGTTGGTGCGAACACATGGTTGATTATAACCATTTCTGTTTAGTTTTGTGATGAGTGATTGTCAACTCTCAACATTTTCCTTCTATTTTCTTTTTCCTTCTGCTTTGGTTACCCTTACCCAAAGACACGCGGTGTGTCGGTCGACATTTTCTCTCGGCTTGTGTTGTGCGGGTGTTGAGCTCGAGGACGGTAGTCGACGGGTGAAGTGAAGGCCAAGGAGGGCGTGTGAAGATCTCTAGATTGGTTTTGGCTAATAAGTGAAATCCTAGGACTAATCTCTCTATGCTAAGTGTTTGTTTTAGTTGGAGATTGGTCAAGCCAAGGTTGGTGCATGATGGTCATGGTAGATGGATCGAGACGGTTCAATTGATGATCAAGTGCATGACTTGGAGTGGATCGTGGATCAAAATGGGCTCAAGGCAAAGGTATATCCATAGGGCTATTTTGTTTTCACACTCAAGACACCATAGAGGGTGTGAGTGATTATAGGATCGATAAGCCGTACTATAAAGAGGGAAAAACTATCGTACATATCGATCCTCATGTGCCTCTAGGTTCAAAATCATTTGCATGCATTATAACCTAGAGAGCTAATCCGACCTTCGAAATTGTTTGTGAAAATGCTAACACACGAACACATGGTGATGTACACGTGGTGGTGTTGGCACATTTGGGCGGCGGTGATGGTTGCGGGTTGAGATGGGTTTGGGTACCGCTCGGGATTCGGCGCTTTTCGAAAATAAAACGCCTATTTTCTATTGCGCGGATGCATCGTGGTGGTGGTGAAACATGCTATCTCTCGTGCTCAAGTTGGTATACTTGTTGAGTAGCATGTCGAAGTCGGGCGACGTAAAACGGAAACCTCGGCGCAAAAAGTGACCTGCGGCCGGACGCGGCATACGCCAGCGCTGGCGGCGTCCCCGGCGTAGTGTTGAGGGGCTGGCCGAGACGCCGACGCGTCGGTGCCTCACGCCGACGCTGGGCTCGATGAGTCCCGGCGTCCGGCGACACCGGGCGAGGTTCGGCGGCTTCGGCTTTGAACGGCGCTGGCGCTCGCTGGCGCGTCGGGCGCGCCGACGCGGTCCGAAGAGCATGTCACGGAGGGGTCACCCACGACGCGGCGCTGGCGCCCTACGGCGCGCTGCGCGCTGGCGCGTCCGGCGACGTTGTGTCGCTGTGATTGCCACGGGGCGGTTAACCGCGGCGCTGGCGCGTCGGCGCTATCTGTACGTTTTCGACGTGTTTGAAAGTAACGGCTCTATTTCGATGGGATGGCTATAAATATGTGTTTGGCCGGCCATGGGGAGGCCTCTTGGTCATTCTTACACATTCTAACACCCTTGGAGCTGAGCAAACATCCTCCTCCTCACTCCTCTTGCTTGTGAGCATCATTCTACTGAGTTGAGGTGATTCAAGTGCACTTTGCTTTGATCTGTGCATCTAGTGGCACTTGGGGATCGTTGTGAGCCGGTGGTTTTCTTGTTGCTCTTGGAGAGCACCACTCTAAGCCGGCTTGGTGATTGGTGGAGGCGTTGGCAAGAGAAGGTGAATGTTCTTGGCCACCTCCGGTGATTTGTGAGAGGATCACGCACTCCTCGTCGGGAAGACAAAGTGCAAGTAATACATTGCTCGTGTCTTGGGTACCTCTCATTTGCATTGGGTGCAAGAAGCCTAAAGGCAATTGGCTTGGAGTGAGCTCTACCTTGACCCACACGTGAGAAGGTCGGCACAACGGAGATTAGCTTGAGGGTGCTCAAGTGAACTTCGGGTTAAATCTCGTGTCTCCATTTGTCTCTCGGTGATTGGCTTCAATTTGGTTATCTCATTGTTTCATCATTGGTGATTGGATTGACTAGCCTCGACATTGTGGTATATCACCTCTACACTCTTGCATTACTTTCATATATCTTGTGCTAGTGTAGTTTGAGTAGACTTGCTTAGTTGCTAGAGTAATTAGCTTGTTCTCCTAGTGGTAAAGTAGAGACATAGCCCTTGAGAGTGAATTAGAGACTATAGCAACTAGAATTGTCAATAGGAGGCTTGCCGACAAGTAGAAACTAGAGCAAAACGCATTTACGCTTTGTTATTTACTAACAAGTTGCTCTAGTGATTTTGTAGAAATTTTATTAGGCTATTCACCCCCCCCTAGCCATTTAGGACCTTTCAGGCGTGCCATGTTGATGGACTTGGAGCGGTGAAGGGTGGGCGGAGGCTTGGACCAAGGGACCGGTCGCCGCGGTGGCCAGCCGTGGTGGCTGACACTTGGGACATCGACAAGTCGAGACGCGTGGAGTGACCGTGTCGATCGAGTCAAGGCGGCCCGGACGTGCAAGTCGAGTGGGCGGCTCGGAAGACTTAGCAACCAGGGCGGTCGAAGACGGTGGTGACACGTGTCGGCGCGGGTATGCGCACGCGGTACGCTACTCGCGGCCCGGTTTGGTGGTTTGGGCCTCAAAACCATCGGCGGTCGGTTTTTCGGGTTTTTGGGCCTCAAAACCCGGGCAGAGGTTCCGATCTTTGGAAGGATGACACGTGGCGGCATCGGGAGTTCACGTCGAAGCAAAGCTACCGGGGAGAAGCACGGTGGCTGTCGGATCAGATTATCTTCGGGTCAGACCACTATGCCCCCGGGTTATGTGGTGTGGCTCATGTATCGATAGGGGGTAGTTTGGTCATTCAGACCTAGACTATATATATAGAGGGGCAGCCCTCCTTCTCAAGCTGCCTCTCCATTTTGCAGTTTTTCCTTTAGGGTTTCTATCTCTAGTTTGCTTTGCTTTGCGAGAGTACTCCCAGACATTTGTGTGGATTTGTTCGTAGGAAGAGCACCCCTAAGTGTGCTCATGCCCTCTGGGCTTTTGGGGTCGAATCGAGTTTGAGTTGGTTTGTGTTCTGAAATTCATTTTGAATTTTCGTCACTTTTCTCCCCTCCTCGTTCTAGCTCCGATTTCGTCGTTTGTGGGTTGTTTTGTGCGATTTTTCTTGTTGTGATTTGTGCTATGTCGTGAACCTAAGTGATTCACCGAAGGATTTGTTTTTGTTTGGTTGTCGATATGATGCTTAGATACATTATATGGGTCGGACAGTGATTAGAGTGGCACGGCCAGGGACCATCCAACGATGCATCAATTTATTATGCCCTGCACAGTACCACTGTTTTAGGAATAAAGTCTTATCACTATCAATTAATTATCATTCTCAGGTCCTGAACTCTATCATTTGAAAAGGACATTTGTATAAATGAATGAGTTCTCTCTGGTTCTTTTTTTTTTTTTTTGCTTGTGAACATTTTATACTTTGATTAGAAATCACAACCAAGATAACTTGGTACCATGTGTATGCCTTTTCCAATTGCATTAGTCTGCGAAACTACTTCAATTGGAATGGATTGCAAACCTATTTGTTGCCAGAATTTGTTCAGTCTTGCCGCAGCTCAGAATTTGTACTTCGAATTTGTTCAGACTTTGCACCATATCTATGAATATGGACCTCAAAAAATGTATATTGTAACAAATGAAATTATGTAAAAATATAATGGTCATTGCTGCTGTGACCCTGTAAATGGTTGAACTGACAATTCTAGAGCTTTCTGACAGAGCATGTTGGTCTTTGGTTGAACTTCCATGTGCTTCCATGTCGCTTATTGATGCCAATTTTTTTCCAGGATTCAGGAGACTTGCAGCTGTGAATAAGGAAGAAGCCACCTATGTCGGTTTTCAAATTGAGGACTAACTGTGCTTCGAAAGTGAGAGAGAGATCTGACTAACCGATGTTCACATCAAGAGAAACAGACAAAGCAACTCAAGCAGAGCTAGAAATGGAAGCTGAAGCAGCATCTTCTGAATCTTATGAGAATGTTTTTTTTTCTAATCCCTTGGTGTGGAGTTATCTCATTGTATTCAATGTACTGAAAGGAATAGTCTCCGTGTGAAGTTTGAACTTGGGATGGCAGCTCTGTCTTTGTAACTTATGGAGTTTAGATATTTCTAGTGGAACAAACATTAGAATAGTTTTATGGAATATTTAAAGATTTTTTTTCAATTGGGAAACCATTTGGTAGGCTTGGTTACACATGATAGCAGTTTTACCTTTGCCATAATCACTCATCCTGAGTTTGTCAAAAAATGGATAGCTCATCACATATTTTTTTTTTAGAAAAAGGGTGTGGAGACTATTATTGTACAAATATACATACTCATGGTACCCGTCGCAATGCTTGGTCACAATGCTCGGTCATGGTATTTAATTTCATCACATTATAATTATCTTATCGTGCAATCTAAGTTTTTAATAGTAGAAAAGTTTAGCTATCCTGTAGCAACGCACAAGCACGAAGTCATGGACAATGGAGCATCTTCAAGAGATTGGACAGATCGTTTTCTATATGTAAATGGCTATTATTAGAGGAAAAATGTCTCAACAGACTATAAATGATTCTCCAAATTTAGTAGCTCACCATCCCACCTCATTCGCTCTCTACTTGATAGACTACCTCACTAGCCATCCAGCCTCTTGGTTTTAGACAGTCTGTCGGAGTCCTGTAGTATTTTTTATGAAATCCATTTTAAAGTAAATCAGTAAATTTGGCTATTTTTTGGCTAATTTTTTGGAGATGCTCCAGGTTCAGTCTGCTTGCTCAAAACGATTGCCGGTTAGCGCTTCACGTGCTTAAGCATGCGGAACTAAAAGGAAATGCTTATGCGGGCGCAGCCTAGCTAGTGCGCTTGACGTCCTAAGTATATATAGGTATATATACTAATCATGCATGCTCAGCACAAGAGATACCTAGGCTAGTCCGTAAATTGTATTTTTTATTTAATCTGTCTATATAATAAATAAGCAGAGCAGAGCAGCGCACGTACCGCTGTGAGGAGGGTCGTATCCGCCGTATCCGTATCCATATCCATGTCGAGGAGGGTAGCCGACTGCAGCAACGTCCCAACCCGAATACCCATCCGCCGCCGCTGCCGGCGGCTTCTCCTTTTGAGGTGGCTGTTGCTGGTCTGTTGCAGTTGCAGCAGCAGGAGGACGGTCAGCAGCTGCTGCGACTGGCTTTGCCTTTGGCTTCGTTTCAGTCTTGGGCGGCGGCTTTTGCTCCTCCACTTCCTCCTCCTCCTCCTCCTCATCATCATCATCATCATCATCATCATCACCACCACCATACGCCTTTACATACGCCTCCATCGCAGCCGCCTTCGCTGTCTTCACCTTTTCCACCACTTCCTCCTTCACCGTTTCAGTCTTGGGCGGCGGCTTCTGTGGCATCCGAGGGTGGTGGTATGGTGGTGGTAACCGCCTCCGCCGCCCGTAAGGGTACGCCGGAGGAGGGTATGGCGATGGCGGCCGCCGTATGCAGCAGTGAATGACGGCGAAATTCAGAATGGTGGTGCGTCTGCGTCCTCTCCTCCGGTGGTTGTTTGCCCCACCGCTGATCGCGCTGCACATTGCCTGCCGCCTGACCGCCTGCACCGATTTGACCAAAGTTGAAGTTCCCTTGGAATGTATTTAAAAAGTTGCTTTAGAATAATATTATAGTAAGTCATTTAGGAGAGAAGTTACAGTAATCTCATAAATTAGTATAGTCGTTATCGTAACTCAAAGTTGCTTTAGAATAAATTATTCTACGACCAACTACAAAGTAGTACTAGTACTTATACGTATATAAGTAATGCATTTAAAAAGTCAAAACATTCTTTTGAAACTGAGGGAGTACCATTTACCTTTCAATTATCCAATCACAACTGATATGAAAGATAATAAGTTTGAGGATTGAAATGGCCACTTCGATTGTTTTTACATAAAATTGAGAGTCTAATAAGTATGAAGGCTGAAATGGCTACCTTGAAAGTTCAAGGACAAAATTGAGCCCAGTAAACTTTAGGGCCTGGAACGACCATTTAGCAGTTTAGGGATCAAATTGAGCATCGCACAACATTTGAGAGATGAAGCACTTTCTTATTACTTGGCAAAATCAAAGGCAATAACCAGAGTGTTGGCGTTGATGGTAGCGACTTTCGATGGGGTATCGTGGGTATGCAGGCTGAGGATATGCAACATTTGCCCGGTGTAAATGGCCACCGCTGCAGGGATAAATGTGACCATTTTATTGGGCATTATTAAAAAGGTGGTGATTTATGTTAATAATGGTGAGATGGGCAACATATACTCCACCCATCTCGCAATATAAGTTGTTTTTCATTATGACAAATACTATCATAATATACAATTTATATGTTGTGAAACTACATGTGTCATGAACCAATTTAGGGGCCCATGGCCCATTTGTGCCGCACGTATGCGCCCGGTGCAGGCGCGTCTTGGCGCCTGGCCGCCCGCCGCCCGCCGCCTGCCGCGGTCCGTCGTCATCCTTCGCTTCGTCGTTAAGTAATAATTATTTAGGAAATAAATATTTAGGGAAAGAAATAAATTACTTTGTCAAGAGATATTCCGATCTATAAGGAAACCTCCTAGAGATTTCTTAGCATGCAAGTCTCCCTCGGACTATAAAAATACAAGGGGCCATGTCAGTTGAATCTTAAGCGAAAAATTAAAAGGGTAGCTCCTAAACAGCTTATCTCTCCAGCTCTCTCTCTCTTTCTTTGCCGCCGCCGCCGCCATCATCGCCCGCGCCGCCCGGCCGCTCGCCCGGTGTAGCGCGCCGCCCACTGCGGCCCACGCCGCCCTTCGCCGTCGTCATCACCACCCCCTTCCTCCTCCAACGATCAGCAATCAGGTGTCTATTCCGGCCCAATTTAGCCGGAATCGGCCGGCGGTATCCGAGACCGGGGCGATTCCCACCACCGGCGGCTTCGACCACCACCAACGCCAAGATCCGATGGACAGCCACATGATCGCCGAGCTCGGATGGAGATTCGCGAGTTTCGTGCTCACGCGAGGAAAATCCAGGCCATCTTCACTGCCCTCCCGGAGAAGTTGGATGAACAACCTGCCCGGCGGCGTACAATGACGACACGCGCCCACGGGCGCCGCCAACAACGCCGCCGCTGCTGCCATGGCCGCTCCCGACATCAACAACGCTCCCATCGACATCCACGATGACCCGGTGGCCACGACGAGCGGCAACACCCCAAAGACGCGGCCTTGCTGTCCGCGTCGCGCCCCACGACGTCACCTCAGCCACCACCGGACGGCGTCCCTGCCATGGGCGCCGCCGGCGGTGACGACGCTCCCTACCGGCGCCGCCCTCGTCACCCCCTCCAAGATCATCGACGCTGCAAGCAACGAGCACGCCTACCCCAAGGATGCCCCAAATTTGCGACCCGGATCGAATCGGATCGGGGAGGCTACCCGCAGACGTCCACCACCTGCTCGACGAAAAGCCTACCCAACTAGGCCAACGTCTCGCGGCTACTACAATGGCACAGATAAGTTTCGCGGTCACTACCAACACCCTCTTTGACATTGGGAACATCTGGAGTGCCAACATGGACGACAAGACGACGTCACCTAACGTCAACATCGACGTCGCTAGCGTTGACATCGACGTCGCTGGGATCGACATCCTTGACGACACTGCCACCAAGGAATCCAACGGCAACGACGCCCCTCCCAAGGGCGCCACCATTGACGACGACAATGCCACCATGGGCGCCAGGAACGGCGACGACATCCTCAAGGACGCCAACGCCGATGACGAACCCCCTGACGTCAACTACGTCTTCGCCATGCCTATCATCGACAACAACTACAAGGGCATGAACCACGACGTCCCCTTCGCGGCCAACCTCGACACCGGCAGCCACGACGTCAACCCAACGGACGCCGCCACAGATGAGAACACCGACGTTCCCCCGGGCGCCACCGACGAAACGGTCGTTCACTGGCCGACGACACCAACAATCTGCTACACCTGCTGGACATCCTTCAGGCATCAACAATGGTGGAGAACACCATCAGGCAACCTCCAGATCCAGCAAAGGCGCCACCATCAGTACCACGTCAGCAGAACATCAGGTACACCGCTATACTTCTGACAAGAGCGGCACTCCTCCTTCTCTGGTTCGTCTACATACCAACCCAGATGACACGGGAGTACTGGGACACTTCCACACGGTGTCCTCTTCACGGCTTCAATCTGCCCATCAATGGCGACAACAACAACAACCCCGGCGCTACCTCGATTAACGATGCCTTGATCGACTACACCTATGGCCCCGACACCTCGTCGGGCACATGGGCTTACAAGCCACGGTGCCGATCAACAACCATCGCGCCATCGACAACTCGGCCGGCGGCGGGGCGACTCGAGCCAAACCCGTTGGCTCCCTCGTTCTCGGCGACATCTACGTCGATGCGACTACGCCAACAAGCCGTGGACTGCAATGCACCAGCGACGCGTACCCGAGGAGCACGACGATCCACCTCGCCCAAGAGTTGGGCGCTTCCATCTTCAAGCAAGCCTCGACCGGTGAGCTTCACCGACGGCGACAAGAGGTACATGCCACCGACATCAAACCCCTACCTGCGTCGACCCCGTCACAATTCCCGAGGCTCTCGTTCCACCTCAACTTGCTACATCAACGGATCACGACCTACCCTACATAGCGGAACCAACAAGCTCCGGGCGGGAGCACAAGTTTGGGCGACACTTGTGGTGATTGGCGTCCACTTTCCACCCGGCCGCCATTTGTGCCAAGCTTCATGGCAAGCAACCTGGTCGTTGGAGGAGCCACCACATAGCTTCTTTTCATCGGTGCCGATCTTCTTCCTCGGCGACAACAATCACCAACTCATCGGCATCTTCGACAATCTCATGGGACAGAGAGCTGCGGACTTCCACCCATCGGATTAAAGGTTACCAACCTCATCTTCGTCCAGCTCATTTCCCTTCTACACGTGGATGCAACAATCTTTGGACCATGCTACTTCGATCACCCCTTCAACAACGCCAGCCGTGCAGAACCACAGCGCGAGGACGCGCTGTTCGGAAAAGGGGGGAGAGATGTCATGAACCAATTTAGGGGGGGCCCATGGCCCATTTGTGCCGCACGTATGCCGCCCGAGGTGCGGCGCGTCTTGCCCGGGCGGTCACACTCCTGGGCGTTCGGGTTACCCGATCCGATCGGGTCGGGTAGTTCGGGTAATGAGAAGTTCGGGTAATGAAAGTGTTACCCGATAACAGCCCCGAAATTGTACTACCAAGCAATTTTGGGTACCCGCAATTCGGGTTCGGGTTGGGTATACCCGTATTACCCGAAATATGTAGATGGACATAAAACCCTCAAACATCATAGAATTTTTCAACAACATAAACTAGACAAAATAATTGATATAAAGTTGAAGTTTTCAACCACATCTCCGTATCTCATCACAAACATGCAAGTACTAGAAGTAGTACTTGTACGGCACAACAAATGCAAATCCAACCTGAAATTTTATAAGTAGTAGTAGTCTAGTAGACTAGTAGTAAAAATCTTGCACAACCGCACAAGAACAAGCACATATTCAAAAGAACAACTCAGTTCATTTCTCCTTCAAGTTAGTTCTCCTTCATCCCCTCAAAAGTTAGTTCTCCTTCAACTTCAAAAGTTCGGGTAATTTGGATAGTTCGGGTACGCGACTTACAACCCGAATTACCCAATAAAAGTTCGGGTAATTCGATTTGCTACCCGAACTGAAACCTGAAATTGCGGGTTCGGGTAGATCGGGTTCGGATTCGGGTAGTTCGGGTTCGGGTAATGGGTAGCGGGTAATATGCCCGGGGTGGCGGCCGGCCCGGCCGCCGCTTTTAAGCGGTCCGTCGTCATCCTTCGCTTCATCGTTAAGTAATAATTATTTCGAAATAAATATTTAGGGAAAGAAATAAATTACTTTGTCAAGAGGTATTCCGATCTATAAGGAAACCTCCTAGAGATTTCTTAGCATGTAAGTCTCCCTCGGACTATAAATACAAGGGGCCTGTAATCAATTGAATCTTAAGCGAAAAAAAAAAAAGGGTAGCTCCCTAAACAGCTTATCTCTCCAGCTCTCTCTCTCTCTCTCTTTTGCCACGACCGCCGCCGCCATCATCGCCCGCGCGCGCGCCCCCGCCGCTCGCCCGACGCCGCCACCCACCTGGCGCGGCCACGCCGCCCTCGCCGTCGTCATCACCACCCCCTTCCTCCTCCAACGATCAGCAATCAGGTGTCTATTCCGACCCAATCTAGCCGGAATCTGACAACATGTTTCTTTGAAAAAAAGTTGTTGGTCAAAGATGGAGATGTTTGGTATAGGACGAAGTTAATACGACATGTATAAAAACGAGGGGAGGGAGTAGCTTTTTGTTATACACCTAGACATAATATATATCTAGGTGCATAGCATAAAAAAATATACCGAGAAAAGCTAGAACGACTTATAATTTGGAATGGATGAAATATAAAAAGAAAAATATGGAGTAAACCCTAAAGCTTACATATAAGTTAGCCACGTCATCATTATGAACATAAATTATTTTCTAAATTTACATCTAAATTATCTAAAAAATATTACAAATTATATAATATATATGTGCTTCTAAATTATTTACCAGCGTCATTGTTAGTATTTAAAAAAATTAACTCAAAGATATAGATGCAGATATGATGAGTACACTTTGCATTTGCATCTAAATTATCCATCACAAGCTCAAGTATGAAAGATACTACATTTGAGAACTGAAAACGGCTACTCCAATTGTTCTTAGATAAAATTGAGCCTAAAAGTAATAGAGTTTGGAATCTAGAATGGCTACTTTGAAAGTTCAAGGACGAAATTGAGCATAAAAGTAAACTTTAAGGACGGAACGGCCATTCCCCAATAAAAAAGGACACAAGAACGACCATTTTGGCGGTTTAGGGATGAAATTGAGCATCGCACAACAATTGAGAGATGAAGATGACTATTCCACTCTCTATTACTTGGCAAAATCAAAATCCCTACGCATGGCTGTCACGAACCGATCATGACTTGTTCACAATCATTATCATCTTGAGCATCACTTGCATCTTAAATTCAAACTTGGAAAACTAGTTGTGAAGAAATTGCACAATTACGGGCTCGCTTGTTCCAACAAATCATCCGGCACACCACCGGAATGTTCTACCTGAACTTTTACATAGACTTAGAACTTTTCAGATTGTTCATGATCTCGAGAGACGACCTACGACCACACGGATTGTCCACTAGAACACTTCATGCATAGATTTGAGCTGTCACTTCTAGAAGCGGTTGTGGCTCCACTTGGCCAAGCCACTGTCTATCTCAAGGGAGACCGAATCACTAGCTTAATTTCACACGTCTCACACTCACCCCTCTCTCTCTAGTTCATCACTCTCTCTCTCTCTACACACATCTCGTAGGAGCCCAATCTGCCCTCTCGCCGAGGCCTCCTCCCCCCCCGCTCCTGCTCCGGCAAGGTGTGGCCCCGTCCTCCCCGTGCGCCCCCATCCATCCTCCTCGCTGAATCGAGGTCTTGCACCGCCTCGGTGGCCCCCTCGTCGGAGCCTCGAAGATTTGCCCGCCATGGCGACCTCCTCATGGTGATGGTGGCCGCCTCTAAGATCCGACCGCCATCACAGGGGCCAACCTCCCCTTGGCGTCCATCGAGGTCCGGCCACCACCTCGCTCTCTTCATCCTCGGCTCGATGGGGCTGACCATCTTCTTCCTCAGCTCCGACCGGGTAGCCATCTTCTTCCTCGTCTCTCGATGAGATCCCAATGACATGTAGGGGATGGTGCGATGAAAGGCATCACCGGAGATGGGACGAGCCGTTGCATGGTGGGCGTGGCCATCGCCAACGATGAAGATAGTGGCTGTCATGGGCGCCTCCGCCTGGGAGGAGGAAAGGAATATGTGTCCAATTTTGGTTCATACACATCCAAACAAATTTGGTATTTGCCATCTCATTAGATTCCAACTAGTAATTCCATGACATCCAAACAACAGATTTGATATTGTAACCCTACCAAAGCTAGCGATTTGGTATTGTAACCAATTCAATTCTAGTGCCTCCAATACCAACATTCAAACGGACCACGACGGGGGGATTTTGAGGGGCACTTTGTTTTCGATGGAGGCAATCCTCGAAGTGCTATTATCCCCTGTCGCTCTTTGGGAACCGGGGGTAACTCACAAGGGAGGTGGTGGAAGAAGTCGTCACGAGTGAGAGGCAGAGGCAATGCAAGACCGAACGCCCTGAAGAAGAGAAACGGAGGCTTCGATGCGAGATGGAGGCGGTGACGGGCGACACGAGAAAGAAAGAGAGGCGGCGGTGAGCAAAGGGAGCACTTCACGGTCTATTGGGTCTTGGATTTCTTGGAATCCCCATCCCCGTTACCCATAAATGGACCTAAGTATACATGCCAAAAGAAGACCAGTACAAAATGTGCAGCCCAAGCCCAAAGTGGAGATATAAGACTATCTCCAACAGCATACAGAGACCCATCTCTCCTTTGGGACATGTACAGAGAAGAAGACCACCCCAAATATGTCGAACTCCAACAACGAACCCAAAGCCAAAGCCTCCCGAGCTCCGGCGGGCCTCCCTCAACGCCAAGTGTGCCGCGCCGTCGGCGGGCCTGGCTGAGCTCCGGCCGCCTCCCTCCCTCGCCGTCGTCGTCCACGGGCGGATGCGGCAGCGGCGCCCGCCTCGCCGTCCGGCGCCGTCGGCGGGCCCACCTAGCCGCGGTGGCCTCGCCCGCTCTCTGCCGGCACCGTCGGCGGGCCCGCCTAGCCGGGTGCTCACTCACGGCCGGCGGCGCGTCGCGGTGTGTGGCCGGCGTGTCGAAGAAGGTGGACTCGAGCATGGAGGCCCTGCGCGATCGGTGACGGAGCGGGTTGGGTTGGAGTCCGCAAAGGCGCGGCGGCGGCCCGGTGGATCTGGCGATGGCGGCGTGCGGGCCGACCACCGGGAGCTCGCCGCGTCGAATCTGGAGCGCCGCCGCCGGCCTGCTTTGCCCCATCGCAAGAGCCATCGCGGGTCCACTCTTGCCGTTTGCCACTCCTCTTTCCTTGAGCAAAACGCCGTCTTCCGTATGCATCGGTCGTTGGAGCTAGGGTTCATCCTCTCTCTATATATGCCAAATCTTGTGAGAGATTGAGTGTCCTTTGTGGGTGATGTTGAGAGATTGAAGATCCACCTTCTCCCTCTCCTCTCCCTCTCTAAGCTTTGTGCTAATTTGACTGAGGGATTGCGAGACCTAGTGTGTGCATTTGAGGTTTGCATTTGGTAGCACTAAGAAATCTTTGTGATTAGGATTCCTTGTTACTCATGGAGGTTGCCACATCATAGACAACTTGATGGCTTGTGGTCTTAAGTTGTGAAGCCCATGTGAAGGTTGTGTGTGGCTCCGGAGAAATATTTGTGAGGGGTGTTGTTCTTGTCCCACGAAGATCACGAAGAGCAACTCTAGTAGAGTGAGGTGTACGGGCGCCAAGTGGTCCGGCCAGATCGAAAGCTAGAGCTCAATTGTGAGCACTCCACGTAGGAGAGTGTGACTTGAGGGTCACCGCTGCTCTGACCACTGTAGAGCCAAAATCACACTCGACACGCTCTCACTACCCGACGTGTTAGCTGTTGTGGATTCGCAACCGTGACAAGCATCATGGTTGTTTGTTGGATGTCAGAGTGTTGGTCTGTACTGGCTTGGGTACTCAAACACACAAGGGAGACACAATGGATTATCATGGTTCAGGCTATGAAGACCCTACGTCCAACGGTGAGGTGTTCTTCGGCCGGTTTCAATGCATGTTTCATGGGGTGTCATGCACATTAATTAGGGTGTCACATCAAGCAAAATTGCTGACTTGTCGAGGGTCATTAAATGAGGGAGTTTCATTAGATGAGAGATTAGTTTCATCCCCATGAAACTCATCCGCTCGATTACCTAGTTTGCGATCTTGGTAGCCGTGTCATGAAACTATACACTCGAGACTGCCTTCATGAGCACCGAATCGGGGGTGTTACAATGGAGGAGCGAGAGTTTGGCGGGGGTTTGCTCGGTGCTTTCCGGTGAAGTTCTTTTGCGGCAAGTGAGGAATCAGCCCCTCTCTCTAGGCGGTTGTCAAGGGAAACTCTCTAGTGTTCCTCGGCTTCTCTATCTAGCTAATGCTTCTAATGTCTAACCGACCTCCTTCTCTATGGGAGCCGACCCTCTCCTTATATCCCGAGGAAGGCCGGATACAGGTTGGTGCGAACACATGGTTGATTATAACCATTTTACGTTTAGTTTTGTGATGAGTGATTGTCAACTCTCAACATTTTCCTTCTATTTTCTTTTTCCTTCGCTTTGGTTACCCCTTACCCAAAGACACGCGGTGTGTCGGTCGACATTTTCTCTCGGCTTGTGTTGTGCGGTGTTGAGCTCGAGACGGTAGTCGACGGTGAAGTGAAGGCCAAGGAGGGCGTGTGAAGATCTCTAGATTGGTTTTGGCTAATAAGTGAAATCCTAGGACTAATCTCTCTATGCTAAGTGTTTGTTTTAGTTGGAGATTGGTCAAGCCAAGGTTGGTGCATGATGGTCATGGTAGATGGATCGAGACGGTTCAATTGATGATCAAGTGCATGACTTGGAGTGGATCGTGGATCAAAATGGGCTCAAGGCAAAGGTATATCCATAGGGCTATTTTGTTTTCACACTCAAGACACCATAGAGGGTGTGAGTGATTATAGGATCGATAAGCCGTACTATAAAGAGGGAAAACTATCGTACATATCGATCCTCATGTGCCTCTAGGTTCAAAAATCATTTGCATGCATTATAACCTAGAGAGCTAATCCGACCTTCGAAATTGTTTGTGAAAATGCTAACACACGAACACATGGTGATGTACACGTGGTGGTGTTGGCACATTTGCGAAGGCGGTGATGGTTGCAGGGTTGAGATGGGTTTGGGTACCGCTCGGGATTCGGCGCTTTCGAGAAAATAAAACGTCTATTTTCTATTGCGCCGGATGCATCGTGGTGGTGAAAACATGCTATCTCTCGTGCTCAAGTTGGTATACTTGTTGAGTAGCATGTCGGGTCGAGGCGACGTAAAACGGAAACCTCGGCGCAAAAGTGACCTGCGCCGGACGCGCGCATACGCGGCGCTGGCGGCGCGTCCGGCGTAGTGTTGAGGGCTGGCCGAGACGCCGACGCGTCGGTGCCTCACGCCCGACGCGCGGGCTCGATGAGTCCCAGCGTCCGGCGCACACACCGGGCGAGGTTCCGACAGCTCGGCTTTGAACGGCGCGGCGACTCCGCTGGCGCGTCGAGCGGCGCCCGGTCGTCGAGCATGTCACGGAGAGGGGTCGCCCCTGGACGCGGCGCTGGCGCCTACGGCGCGCTGCGCCGGCGCGTCCGGGCGGCGATGTGTGTCGCGCGGTGCGGGCGGGTTGGCACGGCGCTGGCGCGTCTGGGCGCCGTACGATTTTCGGCGTGTTTGAAAGCAACGGCTCTATTTCGATGGGATGGCTATAAATATGTGTTTGGCCGCCATGGGGAGGCCTCTTGGTCATTCTTACACATTCTAACACCCTTGAGCTGAGCAAACATCCTCCTCCTCACTCCTCTTGCTTGTGAGCATCATTCTACGAGTTGAGGTGATTCAAGTGCACTTTGCTTTGATCTCGTGCATCTAGTGGCACTTGGGGATCGTTGTGAGCCGGTGGTTTTCTTGTTGCTCTTGGAGAGCACCACTCTAAGCCGGCTTGGTGATTGGTGGAGGCGTTGGCAAGAGAAGGTGAATGTTCTTGGCCACCTCCTGTGATTTGTGAGAGGATCACGCACTCCTCGTCGGGAAGACAAAGTGCAAGTAATACATTGCTCGTGTCTTGGGTACCTCTCATTTGCATTGGGTGCAAGAAGCCTAAAGGCAATTGGCTTGGAGTGAGCTCTACCTTGACCCACACGTGAGAAGGTCGGCACAACGGAGATTAGCTTGAGGGTGCTCAAGTGAACTTCGGGTTAAATCTCGTGTCTCCATTTGTCTCTGATTGGCTCAATTTGGTTATCTCATTGTTTCATCATTGGTGATTGGATTGACTAGCCTCGACATTGTGGTATATCACCTCTACACTCTTGCATTACTTTCATATATCTTGTGCTAGTGTAGTTTGAGTAGACTTGCTTAGTTGCTAGAGTAATTAGCTTGTTCTCCTAGTGGTAAAGTAGAGACATAGCCCTTGAGAGTGAATTAGAGACTATAGCAACTAGAATTGTCAATAGGAGGCTTGCCGACAAGTAGAGCTAGAGCAAACGCATTTACGCTTTGTTATTTACTAACAAGTTGCTCTAGTGATTTTGTAGAAATTTTATTAGGCTATTCACCCCCCTCTAGCCATTTAGGACCTTTCAAATAAGCCATGTTGATGGACTTGGAGCGGTGAAGGGTGGACGTGAGGCTTGGACCAAGGGACCGGTCGCACCCGGTGGCCAGCCGTGGTGGCTGACACTTGGGACATCGACAAGTGCGGAGGAGACGCGTGGAGTGACCGTGTCGATCGAGTCAAGACGGCGGACGTGCAAGTCGAAGTGGGCGGCTCGTAAGACTTAGCAACCAGGCGGTCGAAGACGGTGGTGACACGTGTCGGCGTGCGGGTACGCGATACGTGGTGCGCTACTCGCGGCCCGGTTTGGTGGTTTGGGCCTCAAAACCATCGGGCGGTCGGTTTCGCGGGTTTGGGCCTCAAAACCCCGGGCAGAGGTTCCGATGCTTTGGAAGGATGACACGTGGCGGCATCGGGAGTTCACGTCGAAGCAAAGCTACCGGGGAGAAGCACGGTGGTCGTCGGATCAGATTATCTTCGGTCGGACCACTATGCCCCTGGTTATGTGGTGTGGCTCATGTATCGATAGGGGTAGTTTGGTCATTCGGACCTAGACTATATATATAGAGGGCAGCCCTCCTTCTCAAGCTTTGCCTCTCCATTTTGCAGTTTTTCCTTTAGGGTTTCTATCTCTAGTTTGCTTTGCTTTGCGAGAGTACTCAAGACATTTGTGTGGATTTGTTCGTAGGAAGAGCACCCCCTGTGCTCATGCCCTCTGGGCTTTTGGGGTCAGATCGAGTTTGAGTTGGTTTGTGTTCTGAAATTCATTTTGAATTTTCGTCACTTTTCTCCCCTCCTCGTTCTAGCTCCGATTTCGTCGTTTGTGGGTTGTTTTGTGCGATTTTTCTTGTTGTGATTTGTGCTATGTCGTGAACCTAAGTGATTCACCGAAGGATTTGTTTTTGTTTGGTTGTCGATATGATGCTCAGATACATTATATGGGTCGGACAGTGATTAGAGTGGCACGGCCAGGGACCATCCAACGATGCATCAATTTATTATGCCCTGCACAGTACCACTGTTTTAGGAATAAAGTCTTATCACTATCAATTAATTATCATTCTCAGGTCCTGAACTCTATCATTTGAAAAGGACATTTGTATAAATGAATGAGTTCTCTCTGGTTCTTTTTTTTTTTTTTGCTTGTGAACATTTTATACTTTGATTAGAAATCACAACCAAGATAACTTGGTACCATGTGTATGCCTTTTTCAATTGCATTAGTCTGCGAAACTACTTCAATTGGAATGGATTGCAAACCTATTTGTTGCCAGAATTTGTTCAGTCTTGCCGCAGCTCAGAATTTGTACTTCGAATTTGTTCAGACTTTGCACCATATCTATGAATATGGACCTCAAAAAATGTATATTGTAACAAATGAAATTATGTAAAAATATAATGGTCATTGCTGCTGTGACCCTGTAAATGGTTGAACTGACAATTCTAGAGCTTTCTGACAGAGCATGTTGGTCTTTGGTTGAACTTCCATGTGCTTCCATGTCGCTTATTGATGCCAATTTTTTTTCCAGGATTCAGGAGACTTGCAGCTGTGAATAAGGAAGAAGCCACCTATGTCGGTTTTCAAATTGAGGACTAACTGTGCTTCGAAAGTGAGAGAGAGATCTGACTAACCGATGTTCACATCAAGAGAAACAGACAAAGCAACTCAAGCAGAGCTAGAAATGGAAGCTGAAGCAGCATCTTCTGAATCTTATGAGAATGTTTTTTTTTTCTAATCCCTTGGTGTGGAGTTATCTCATTGTATTCAATGTACTGAAAGGAATAGTCTCCGTGTGAAGTTTGAACTTGGGATGGCAGCTCTGTCTTTGTAACTTATGGAGTTTAGATATTTCTAGTGGAACAAACATTAGAATAGTTTTATGGAATATTTAAAGATTTTTTTTTTCAATTGGGAAACCATTTGGTAGGCTTGGTTACACATGATAGCAGTTTTACCTTTGCCATAATCACTCATCCTGAGTTTGTCAAAAAATGGATAGCTCATTACATATTTTTTTAGAAAAAGGGTGCTCATATAAGGAAGCACATACTGGAGACTATTGTACAAATATACATACTCATGGTACCCGTCGCAATGCTTGGTCACAATGCTCGGTCATGGTATTTAATTTCATCACATTATAATTATCTTATCGTGTGATCTAAGTTTTTAATAGTAGAAAAGTTTAGCTATCCTGTAGCAACGCACAAAGCACGAACCTAGTCATGGACAATGGAGCATCTTCAAGAGATTGGACAGATCGTTTTCTATATGTAAATGGCTATTATTAGAGGAAAAATGTCTCCAACAGACTATAAATGATTCTCCAAATTTAGTAGCTCACCATCCCACCTCATTCGCTCTCTACTTGATAGACTACCTCACTAGCCATCCAGCCTCTTGGTTTTAGACAGTCTGTCGGAGTCCTATAGTATTTTTTTATGAAATCCATTTTAAAGTAAATCAGTAAATTTGGCTATTTTTTTTGGCTAATTTTTTGAGATGCTCCAGGTTCAGTCTGCTTGCTCAAAACGATTGCCGGTTAGCGCTTCACGTGCTTAAGCATGCGGAACTAAAAGGAAATGCTTATGCGGGCGCAGCCTAGCTAGTGCGCTTGACGTCCTAAGTATATATAGGTATATATACTAATCATGCATGCTCAGCACAAGAGATACCTAGGCTAGTCCGTAAATTGTATTTTTTATTTAATCTGTCTATATAATAAATAAGCAGAGCAGAGCAGCGCAGCGCACGTACCGCTGTGAGGAGGGTCGTATCCGTATCCATATCCATGTCGAGGAGGGTAGCCGACTGCAGCAACGTCCCAACCCGAATACCCATCCGCCGCCGCTGCCGGCGGCTTCTCCTTTTGAGGTGGCTGTTGCTGGTCTGTTGCAGTTGCAGCAGCAGGAGGACGGTCAGCAGCTGCTGCGACTGGCTTTGCCTTTGGCTTCGTTTCAGTCTTGGGCGGCGGCTTTTGCTCCTCCACTTCCTTCTCCTCCTCCTCCTCATCATCATCATCATCATCATCACCACCACCATACGCCTTTACATACGCCTCCATCGCAGCCGCCTTCGCTGTCTTCACCTTTTCCACCACTTCCTCCTTCACCGTTTCAGTCTTGGGCGGCGGCTTCTGTGGCATCCGAGGGTGGTGGTATGGTGGTGGGTAACCGCCTCCGCCGCCGTAAGGGTACGCCGGAGGAGGGGTATGGCGGTGGCACGCCGCCGTGCAGCAGTGAATGACGGCGAGAATTCAGAATGGTGGTGCGTCTGCGTCCTCTCCTCCGGTGGTTGTTTGCCCCACCGCTGATCGCGCTGCACATGGCCTGCCGCCTGACCGCCTGCACCGATTTGACCAAAGTTGAAGTTCCCTTAGAATGTATTTAAAAAGTTGCTTTAGAATAATATTATAGTAAGTCATTTAGGAGAGAAGTTACAGTAATCTCATAAATTAGTATAGTCGTTATCGTAACTCAAAGTTGCTTTAGAATAAATTATTCTACGACCAACTACAAAGTAGTACTAGTACTTATACGTATATAAGTAATGCATTTAAAAAAGTCACAACATTCTATAATTTGAAACTGAGGGAGTACCATTTACCTCACAATTATCCAATCACAACTGATATGAAAGATAATAAGTTTGAGGATTGAAATGGCCACTTCGATTGTTTTTACATAAAATTGAGAGTCTAATAAGTATGAAGGCTGAAATGGCCACCTTGAAAGTTCAAGGACAAAATTGAGCCCAAAGTAAACTTTAGGGCCTGGAACGACCATTTAGCAGTTTAGGGATCAAATTGAGCATCGCACAACATTTGAGAGATGAAGCACTTTCTTATTACTTGGCAAAATCAAAGGCAATAACCAGAGTGTTGACGTTGATGGTAGCGGCTTTCGATGGGGTATCGTGGGTATGCAGGCTGAGGATATGCAGCATTTGCCCAAAGTGTAAATGGCCACCGCTGCAGGATAAATGTGACCATTTTATTGGGCATTATTAAAAGGTGGTGATTTATGTTAATAATGGTGAGATGGGCAACATATACTCCACCCATCTCGCAATATAAGTTGTTTTTCATTATGACAAATACTATCATAATATACAATTTATATGTTGTGAAACTACATGTTTCTTTGAAAAAAAGTTGTTGGTCAAAGATGGAGATGTTTGGTATAGGACGAAGTTAATACGACATGTATAAAAAACAGGGGAGGTAGTAGCTTTTGTTATACACCTAGACATAACATATATCTACGTGCATAAAAAAAAAAAAATATACCGAGAAAAGCTAGAACGACTTATAATTTGGAATGGATGAAATATAAAAGAAAAATATGGAGTAATCCCTAAAGCTTACATATAAGTTAGCCACCTCATCATTATGAACATAAATTATTTTCTAAATTTACATCTAAATTATCTAAAAATATTATGAAGTATATATTATATATGTGCTTCTAAATTATTTACCAAATTATTGTTAGTATTTAAAAAATTAACTCAAAGATATAGATGCAGATATGATGAGTACTCTACATTTGCATCTAAATTATCCATCACAACTGTTATGAAAGATACTACATTTGAGAACTGAAACGGCTACTCAATTGTTCTTGGATAAAATTGAGCCTAAAAGTAATAGAGTTTGGAATCTAGAATGGCTACTTTGAAAGTTCAAGGACGAAATTGAGCATAAAAGTAAACTTTAAGGACGGGACCGCCATTCCCCAAAAAAAAGACACAAGAACGACCATTTTGGCAGTTTAGGGACGAAATTGAGCATCGCACAACAATTGAGAGATGAAGATGACTATTCCACTCTCTATTACTTGGCAAAATCAAAATCCCTACGCATGACTTGTTCACAATCATTATCATCTTGAGCATCACTTGCATCTTAAATTCAAACTTGGAAAACTAGTTGTGAAGAAATTGCACAATTACGGGCTCCGCTTGTTGCGAAGAAATCATCCGGCACACCACCGGAATGTTACGCCTGAACTTTTACATGGACTTAGAACTTTTCAGATTGTTCATGATCTCACTGCATCCCGACCTACGATCACACGGATTGTCCACTAGAACACTTCGTGCCTGATTTGAGTCTGTCACTTCTAGAGCACTTGTGGCTCCACTTGACGTGCCACCGTCTATCTCAAGGGAGACTGAATCACTAGCTTAATTTCGGCTGTCTCACACTCACCCCTCTCTCTCTAGTTCATCACTCTCTCTCTCTCTCTCTCTACACACATCTCGTAGGAGCCCTGTCTCCGCCATCTCGCCTTTGAGGCCTCCGCCCCCCCCTTGCTCGGGCTCCGGCAAGGTGTGGCCCCCGTCCTCCCCGTGGCGTCCCCTCCATCCTCCTCGCTGAATCGAGGTCTTGCACCGCCTCGGCGGCCCCCTCGTCGGAGCATCGAAGATTTTCCTGCCATGGCGACCTCCCTCATGGTGATGGTGGCCGCCTCTAAGATCCGACCGCCATCACGGAGGCCAACCTCCTCGGCGTCCATCGAGGTCTAGCCACCACCTCGCTTTCTTCATCCTCGGCTCCGATGGGGGCGACCATCTTCTTCCTCGGCTCCGACCGGGGCATCCATCCTCTTCCTCATCTCCGATGAGATCCCAATGACATGTAGGGGATGGTGCTGATGAAAGGCATCACCGGAGATGGGACAGGCCGTTGCGTGGTGGGCGTGGCCATCGCCGGCGATGAGGATAATGGCTGTCATGGGCGTCTTTGGGGAGGAAAGGGAATATGTGTCCAATTTTGGTTCATACACATCGAAACAAATTTGGTATTTGCCATCTCATTAGATTCCAACTAGTAATTCCATGACATCCAAACAACAGATTTGATATTGTAACCCTACCAAAGCTAGCCTGATTTGGTATTGTAACCAATTCAATTCCAGTGCCTCCAATACCAACATCCAAACGGACCCTGACAGGGGGATTTTGAGGGGCACTTTGTTTCTCATGGAGGCAATCCTCGAAGTGCTATTATCCCCCGTCGCTGTTAGGGAACCAGGGTAGATCACAAGGGAGGTGGTGGAGGAAGCCGTCACGAGTGAGAGGCAGAGGCAATGCAAGACCGAACGACCTGAAGAATAGAAACGGAGGCTTCGATGCGAGATGGAGGCGGTGACGGGCGACACGAGAAAGAAAGAGAGGCAGCGGTGAGCAAAGGGAGCACTTCGCGATCTATTGGGTCTTGGATTTCTAGGAATCCCCATCCCCGTTACCCATAAAGGGACCTGAGTATACATGCCAAAACAAGACCAGTACAAAATGTGCAGCCCAAGCCCAAAGTGGAGATATAAGACTATCTCCAACAAAGATACTGAGAGACCCATCTCTCCTTTGGGGCATGTACGGAGAAGAAGACCACCCCAAATACGTCGAACTCCAACAACGAACCCAAAACCAAAGCCTCCCAGCTCCCGGCGGGCCTCCCTCACCAACGAGTGTGCCGCGCCGTCGGCGGGCCCCTGAGCTCCGGCCTCCTCCCTCCCTCGCCATCGCCGTCCACGGGCGGATCTAGCGGCGGCGCCCGCCCTCGCCGTCCGAGCCACCGCGGCCGGCCCACCTAGCCGCGGTGGCCTCGCCCGCTCTCCACCGACACCGTCGGGGGCCCGCCTAGCCGGGTGCTCACTCACCCGACGGCGAAGCACGCCACGGTGCGGCCAAAAAGCGTGCCAAAGATGGTGGACTCGAGCACGGAGGCCACGCGGTCGGTGAAAGAGCGGGTTGGGTTGGAGTCCGCAAAGCGCCGAGGCGGCCCTGGCGGATGCAGGCCGACCACCGGAGCTCGCCGCGTCGAATCCTGGAGGCATCGCGCCCGCCGCCTCGCCCCATCGCAAGAGCCATCGCGAGCCCACTCTTGCCGTTTGCCTCGCGGCGGGAGGCGACGCAATTTTGCCACTCCTCTTTCCTCGAGCGCAAAACACGTCTTCCATATGCATCGGTCGTTGGGACCCATTTTTCGCTATGCAAACGGCGGTCGAGATGCATATCTATGTTTTGCGTCGCGGTTGGAGATAGTCTAAGTACACCATATCATGTAACCCTAGCAATCCCTCGACTCGATCCCATCCTCCCATGACCTGTAGCCGCCAGCCACTCGCGCTCGCTCGTTCTCCGTCCTGCACTCGGCCACCCGCAATCTTGCGCTCGCCCTCATGGAGTGGTGGCCATCGCCAACTCGCTGCCCCACCCTCGCCACTCATGTCGTTCAGCACTAGTTGACACACGGTCGCGTGAACGCCTTGGCCTCCATTGGGAGAGAATGCATGAGATGCTCATGCTCACGCAGTGGCGGTCAAGGCATGCCGCCGCCAGCTGCCATCTCCTCGCCGCGCCCTCCATTCCGTTTGTCCCGCACCGACGCATCCAAATGAGCCACGCGTGAGAGAGACAACCCGTGAGCACCTAGCCTCCATCGGGATGGACGTGCAAGATGCTATTTACTAAGTGTTCTTCCAGGTTTGTTGATTTTTTTGACAATGTGTGTGTTGACACAAAAACCTGACTTCTGCGCCGCATGATACCACTTGCCAGACTTAACCGTTCTAAACCCTCTTCGTCCTAACAGCTATCCACCGCATGATACACCGCAACAAGCTAATCCACCGCTTGATACAACTTGCCGACTAGACTCTAACGATAGGTAGACTCACACATGCAAGATACAAGTAAATACATAAGCGTATTCGGCAAGCTTGCCGAATCGGGGGTCACGAAGAAGGAACTCACACGTAAAACCTTAGCCTGCCGCACGACTCATGACTAAACGCGCTTGGACCCGCAACATGTAACAACTTAGATTGATCTAAGCTCGGCTATGAAAGAACAAATAGATCTAACGACATGACAAGATGACCATTAAGAGCATTGATGACGTTTAGATCTAACAAAAGATAAAGCCGAGCCACATCAATCTAAATTGGGCAAAAAGTGTGTGCAATCATCATAAGAATAATAAATAAGAGGAAGCATGCACCACTTGGTAACTTAATGAATTCACCGAATTGACAAATCCGATGAAGCCGATAACTAGCCCCAAGCTAGACCTTAGCCTGCCGCACGACTCATGATCTAACAAAGAACCCTCTTGCTCCATAGCCTAAATCCGCCGCACGATACTAAGCATGGTAACAAGACTACTTGCAACATAATCTAAATCCGCCGCGATACTAGACATGGTACAAGGTTGCCGGTACTTTTTACGGAGGTCGACGGGTCGATGTATCCCCTCGCAGTAGATCGACGACACGACTGGACTCGAAGGGTGGCCGGAGCCAATGGCACGGAGCCGGGTTTGTTGTTGTATTGATTTGGTAGATAGTTTTACGATTTGCTTGGGGGTCTCATATTTATACCCCGGGCTTGACGAGTCCTAACTAATTACGAAAATAAAGTAACGAAAATATCTAGCTAAGATACATTGTCCTCCAAGTCTTCTCGGAGTCGTGAGATTGCACGTGACGTGGACCCTCGTCCCGAATATTCCACCTGAAGCTTCACACTGCCGAACCATCTCGTGCTCAACTCTTCCTCGGACTCAGGCTTCTAGCCGAATAACAGTGGCTTCCCGAATGCTACGGCATCGCAGTTGTCATTTTGCTAACCGAATGACTCTCTTACCGAATCATCATATGTCGGCCCATCTGTCATCCGTGCTTTACCAAATTTTGGTGTTAACATATGCCCCCTCAATTTTGGTGTAAAAGATATCCTTTTGCTCCGAATTGACCACGATCTGCTAAAACCCGGGGCAGGCTTTTCACTGGGCTAAAACTACCAAGGCCCATTTGAACTATAGCTTCTGGAAGTTTGAACTTGGGATGGCAGCTCTGTCTTTGTAACTTATGGAGTTTAGATATTTCTAGTGGAACAAACATTAGAATAGTTTTATGGAATATTTAAAGATTTTTTCAATTGGGAAACCATTTGGTAGGCTTGGTTACACATGATAGCAGTTTTACCTTTGCCATAATCACTCATCCTGAGTTTGTCAAAAATGGATAGCTCATTACATATTTTTTTTTAGAAAAGGGTGCTCATATAAGGAAGCACATACTGGAGACTATTGTACAAATATACATACTCATGGTACCCCGTCGCAATGCTTGGTCACAATGCTCGGTCATGGTATTTAATTTCATCACATTATAATTATCTTATCGTGCGATCTAAGTTTTTAATAGTAGAAAAGTTTAGCTATCCTGTAGCAACGCACAAGCACGAAGTCATGGACAATGGAGCATCTTCAAGAGATTGGACAGATCGTTTTCTATATGTAAATGGCTATTATTAGAGGAAAAATGTCTCCAACAGACTATAAATGATTCTCCAAATTTAGTAGCTCACCATCCCACCTCATTCGCTCTCTACTTGATAGACTACCTCACTAGCCATCCAGCCTCTTGGTTTTAGACAGTCTGTCGGAGTCCTATAGTATTTTTTTATGAAATCCATTTTAAAGTAAATCAGTAAATTTGGCTATTTTTTTGGCTAATTTTTTGGAGATGCTCCAGGTTCAGTCTGCTTGCTCAAAACGATTGCCGGTTAGCGCTTCACGTGCTTAAGCATGCGGAACTAAAAGGAAATGCTTATGCGGGCGCAGCCTAGCTAGTGCGCTTGACGTCCTAAGTATATATAGGTATATATACTAATCATGCATGCTCAGCACAAGAGATACCTAGGCTAGTCCGTAAATTGTATTTTTTATTTAATCTGTCTATATAATAAATAAGCAGAGCAGAGCAGCGCACGTACCGCTGTGAGGAGGGTCGTATCCGTATCCATATCCATGTCGAGGAGGGTAGCCGACTGCAGCAACGTCCCAACCCGAATACCCATCCGCCGCCGCTGCCGGCGGCTTCTCCTTTGAGGTGGCTGTTGCTGGTGTGTTGCAGTTGCAGCAGCAGGAGGACGGTCAGCAGCTGCTGCGACTGGCTTTGCCTTTGGCTTCGTTTCAGTCTTGGGCGGCGGCTTTTTGCTCCTCCACTTCCTCCTCCTCCTCATCATCATCACCACCACCATACGCCTTTACATACGCCTCCACCGCAGCTGCCTTCGCTGTCTTCACCTTTTCCACCACTTCCTCCTTCACCGTTTCAGTCTTGGGCGGCGGTTTCTGTGGCATCCGAGGGTGGTGGTATGGTGGTGGGTAACTGCCGCCGCCGCACGCCGGAGGAGGGTATGGCGGTAGCACGTATGCAGTGGTGACTGACGACGAGAATTGGGAATGGCGGTGCGTCTGCGTCCCCCTCCTCCGGTTGTTGTTTGCCCCACCGCTGATCGCGCTGCACATGGCCTGCCGCCTGACCGCCTGCACCGATTTGACCAAAGTTGAAGTTCCCTGCGACTTGGAATGTATTTAAAAAGTTGCTTTAGAATAATAATATTATAGTAAGTCATTTAGGAGAAAGTTACAGTAATCTCGTAAATTAGTATAGTCGTTATCGTAACTCAAAGTTGCTTTAGAATAAATTATTCTACGACCAACTACAAAGTAGTGCTAGTACTTATACGTATATAAATAATGTATTTAAAAAGTCAAAACATTTTATAATTTGAAACGAGGGAGTACCATTTACCTCACAATTATCCAATCACAACTGATATGAAAGATAATAAGTTTGAGGATTGAAATGGCCACTTTGATTGTTTTTACATAAAAATGAGTCTAGTAAGTATGAAGGCTGAAATGGCTACCTTGAAAGTTCAAGGACAAAATTGAGCCCAGAAGTAAACTTTAGGGCCAGGAAATCGACCATTTAGCAGTTTTAGGGATGAAATTGAGCATCGCACAACACTTGAGAGATGAAGCACTTTTTTATTACTTGGCAAAATCAAAGGCAATAACCATAGTGTTGACGTTGATGGTAGCGGCTTTTGATGGGGGTATCGTGGGTATGCAGGTTGAGGGTATGCAACATTTGCCCAGTGTAAATGGCCACCGCCAAGGGATAAATGTGACCATTTTTGGGCATTATTAAAAAGGTGGTGATTTATGTTAATAATGGTGAGATGGGCAACATATACTCCACCCATCTCGCAATATAATTTTTTTTTTTGACAACATCTCGCAATATAAGTTGTTTTTCATTATGACAAATACTATCATAATATACAATTTATATGTTGTGAAACTACATGTTTCTTTGAAAAACAATTGTTGGTCAAAGATGGAGATGTTTGGTATAGGACGAAGCTAATACGACATTTATAAAAAAAGGGGAGGGAGTAGCTTTTGTTATACACCTAGGCATAACATATATCTAGGTGCATAGCAATAAAAAAAACCGAGAAATGCTAGAATGACTTATAATTTGGAATGGATGAAATATAAAAGAAAAATATGGAGAAATCCCTAAAGCTTACATATAAGTTAGCCACCTCATCATTATGAACATAAATTATTTTCTAAATTTACATCTAAATTATCTAAAAATATTACGAAGTATATATTATATATGTGCTTCTAAATTATTTACCAAATAATTTGTTAGTATTTAAAAAATTAACTCAAAGATATAGATGCATGATATGATGAGTACTCTACATTTGCATCTAAATTATCCATTACAACGTCTGTTATGAAAGATACTACCCTTGAGAACTGAAACGGCTACTCCAATTGTTTTTAGATGAAATTGAGCCTAAAAGTAATAGAGTTTGGAATCTAGAATGGCTACTTTGAAAGTTCAAGGACGTTGAGCACCCCAAAAAAAAAGGACACAAGAACGACCATTTTGGCAGTTTAGGGATGAAATTGAGCATCACACAACAATTGAGAGATGAAGAGATGACTATTCCACTCTCTATTACTTGGCAAAATCAAAATCCCTACGCATGGCTGTCACGAACGGATCATGACTTGTTCACAATCATTATCATCTTGAGCATCATTTGCATCTTAAATTCAAACTTGGAAAACTAGTTGTGGAGAAATTGCACAATTAAGGCCTTTACTTGTTCCAACAAATCATCCGGCACACCACCTGGAATGTTCTACCCGAACTTTTACATAGACTTAGAACTTTTCAGATTGTTCATGTTCTCATAGACTAACCTACGATCACACGGATTGTCCGCTAGAACACTTCGTGCACAGATTTGAGCTATCACTTCTAGAGCACTTGTGGCTCCACTTGACAGGCCACCTGTCTATCAAAAGGGAGACTGAATCACTAGCTTAATTTCACTGTCTCACACTCACCCCTCTCACTCTCACACACACCCTCTCTCTCTCTCTCTAGTTCATCACTCTCTCTCTCTCTCTCTCTCTCTATTTAAATTATCTTTCACAATGGTAGATGTGGGTAATTTAGGTATTAGAGGATTATTTTAAATTATCTTTTATAACGACAAAGCTTGGTAATTTAGATGTAATGTTAGGGGTTATTTTAAATTACTTTCCATAATGGCATATATGTGTAATTTATATACATATAAAGGGTGTTTTTTTAATTATCTTTTTATAATGACAGAGGGAGTAATTTAGATGTAAATTAGAGGGTTACTTTATGCATTTTTCTTAACGATGGAGGTGGATAATTTAATAAGTTACAATTGATCTAATGGCTATTATTGGTGATGATTAGAGTCTACCAAATCAAACGCCAAAGAATTTGTAACATTTATCTTTTTCCCCATTGTGTCTAGTGAGACTTAACGTGGTACCTCCGTTGGAGTATCTGATTAGTAATAGCAAGATCGATCCTATATAAAGAAGTGTTCGTGTTGGTCTATACTATGACTACCATGTTTGGCAGAGCTCTAGCTCAAGAAAATCTATGGATTTTCTCTTGAGTTGGTCACCTGTAGCTCTAGGAAAATTTGCATCTAGAGTCGCAGGTATGTTAAGTTCATTTAATAACTAATTTTATTTAAATTTTAGATTAAATAATAATATTTATACTACATTAATTTACTCTACAAACTATAGATTCAGCATAGACCTTGAAGCTAGAACTGTGCCAAACAGATCCTATACTATGCTTATTTGTCGAGACGAATAACAGCAAGGGAAATAATAAAAAAAAAAAAAAGGAGATAAGGCTGCTGATGCTTGGACTCGGTAGATTAGGAGATGGTTCGAGCTAATTGAAGAATAGGAAACATGATGGTGTCCTTTGCTCATGGATTCGTGGAGAGGAAGCACGAGGAGGAATAAGTGTTTGACCCAGAAGCCGGACGGTTGCCAACGGCGCTTGCACACGAAGGTGCATGCAGCTATTCCTCGCTAAGGGACGGCAATCTTACCCGCGGCCGTGGATACCTGCGGGTCTCATACTTGATGGGTGTGGGCACGGGTATGAAAATTCAGCCGTGGGTGCATGAGAGTTGGATACCGCAAAGATATGGGTATGGTACGGGTATCAAATTTTATCCGCGGGTAACCGCAATTTGAGAATATATATATATATAAATATATCACCTATGTCATATGCATATCATGTCGACTAGCTCGTTTAATATATTGTTTGTAGCATATGCATAGCATGTCGAACTTTAAATGTGATGTTTTTGGATGGTCGAATAAAGTGATTATGTGAGCCATCTAGTTACTTTAGTTCTTGTGTAAGTTCTTTTTTGTTACTTGTACCAGCATGAGTGATCGAATTATAATCTATGATGTATTGTGTCTTGTGAGCTATAGTATATTGTCCAAGTATACTTTATGTAAGTAAGGTTGACTTATTTGTGAGTCATTTAACTATGAATTTATTACTTCTTATCACTATAATTTTATTTTATTATTTGATCTCTGAGTATACCCGACAACGGGTGCCCAATACCCGCTGTGTACCTGTCGAGTACGGGCGTGGTATGAAATATTACCCTTGGTCATGCTCGCGGGCAGGTAAAAGTTAGGGTTTTTATTTATTTATTTGCCACTTTTACGGATGACAACCAGGTGCCATCCATACTCTGTCGATATGTTGGTAGGGCCAGTGACGGAGCTAGCTAGAGTGAACAATTAGAGAGGGATATGCTTGCCTCGTAGATGTACAAATTTATATCATAGGGGTGCATTATATATATACATATATATATGAGATTTTAGTTATAATCACTGTTTTCCAATATGTAAGGGGTGCATTTGTACTCCCTAATCACTAAGGAGTTTCGTGCTCTACTCGGTAAAAAGTGTGACGGGGAGGAGGTGCTGGCGGTAGTTGGCGGTAAAAGCAGTGCAAGGGCTTTATATCAGTATAGAAGACAATTAAACACCAGCTTTAATTTGCAACATATAGACTTAACTTTCACATACAAATCAAACAACAACATATTGCATCCGTTGCTCAAGCTACTCAAACTAGACTGATCGGGTGCCTATTTGGATCAGTCAGGACTAGTTTGGGGCTAAAAATTAGACTAAAATTAGCTGGGACTAGCTAGTTAGTTGGCTAACCCAACTAGTTCTCGGCAGCTAGTAGGACTGGCTACCTATTAGTATTTTGTTGAGTGGGTTACTAGAGCTAAAACATAGCCCTAAACAAATCTTAAGCTAACCTGGCTAAAAAACCAAACATTCACGCATACGTACCTAATGAAGAAGGAGGGGATTCTTTAGAGGAAGATCCGAAGAGGGCAGAAGCTGCCGCAGCCGATTGACCAGTCATGCCGATGCTGTTGTATCTTGTGTCGATGGAGGACGGAGGATGGAGCAGGGAGCAGCGTGCACCCTCTCTCTCTCCCTCTCTCTCCCTATATATGTACGTAGGCGACGAGGCCAGCAAGGCAGCAATACGGGTCCATGGAATCCAACTGCATGCCTTTTTGGGCCTTGTATGCAGTGACACGCGCCGGGACGGACGAATATATGTCATCACATATGCAAAGATTTCACCTTTGCAATGGATGGATATGATCGAATATAATATGTCATCCCGCAACGACGATGATTGCGGAATGAAATGCGAATCAAGAGTCAAGACCGACCTGCACCGGCTGGGAAACGCCTCGAGCTCCTGCGGCCGATTTTATTAGCTTAAATATGCAATCCTGTCGTTTCAGCAATCCATATGCTCAAAGCGGATATGCACACCACCACCAGCTATATCGTCCGTTCCATCCACTCATCACGGACTTCTTATTGGCAAGCATCTATACCTAGCGTGAGCTAGCCTCAATGCGCAAGAGTGATTTTTTGTCGGCCGTATCAATACCCGGTGTTGGTGTTTGTTTTTAATATAGTGGAAGAATAGAGTTCCGATTATCACTGGTGGAGCTAATTATTGCATCTTTTATCTGGTGGTCAATAGGGACAGGGAGGCGTGTGAGGTAGTGCTGCAAGCAAGACATGATCAATGCAAGATTTCACTTTCTCTTCAATAGATTTCGTAGCACTTAGAAGGAAATTTAGTTGCTAGCCACACTTCATTTAGGTTTGTAGCACTTTCATAACACATATGCATTGAGGTAGACATGATTGCATCGAAATAAATTCTTAGGAAGACAACTGTGCATGCCCCGTGGTTGTTTTGTGATTGTGCTTACCTGTGGAGTAATATATAGGTGTTTACACACTAGATTTTTGGAATGAGGACGCCGGCGCCCGAAATTCTGGGGATTTGTTATGAAGGCCGCAATGGTTGCGGAATAGACTAATCCAGATCAGTATCAGAATTGGCTTGACGTCATCATCAGATCAAACTCGGATTCTGCGATAGAAGAGATGATAGTGGCCAAGGCAAAAACGTGTCAGACTTCATAGAAAGAAAAGGGTGGAGTCCAAGTTTAGTAATAGTCTTATTCGACTAGGACTCGTGTTTAGGCCTTGGTATTGTGAAGATTAGGGTAACGTGATGCCTTCTCAGGCTCACGGCTTCGTGTTATATAGGCTGGGAAAAGCCCCCAGCATGGCAGTACATCATCTTGACTTGCAAGAAAAGAAAACAACATATTACACGAGATTACATGATCATGATCTGATTAATCTACTTCCTAAACAAGACACTAACAACCCTTATCGCATCTACATGTACAACACATAACACGAAGCCTGAATTGCATCATTTAACACCCTCCCTCAATCACAACACATCAGTAAGGTTGAGATTGCTTCTAAATTCTTTCATTTTTTTTGCACTGGCAAAGCTTTGGTGAAACCATCAGCAATTTGATCTCCAAAGTTGACGAATCAGATATCAAGTTGCTTGGCGGCCACCTGTTCTCTGACAAAGTGAAAATCAATTTCAATATGCTTAGTCCTGGCATGGAAGACCGGATTGGCCGACAAATAGGTAGCACCTAAATTATCACACCAAAGTGTTGGAATTTAGATGGGCTTGGCCCAATAACAAATTCGGAAATTCCTAGAGAGATCTCAAAGGCCCATACTATATTTGGTAATCTTGGCCTTCAAGTTGTAGAGTCCTGAACCGACTCTATTCCTACTTCTAAACGGACTAGGAAGAGGATTCCTACTTCTAAACGGACTAGGAAGAGGATTCCTACTTCTAAACGGACTAGGAATAAGAGTCCTAAACCGATCGTGATCGCGACACGATGTTCGGGATATATAAGCAACCCACCGGCCACGCCAAATAATAGAGAATAAGATAGATCTAATATCTCTCTTGGTTTAGAGAGGAGTCCCTTGAATGGACAACCTCTCAACTCCAGAGAATTGAGATAGAGTTTTCGCCTCTTCTTGTTGTTGCGCAGCTGTAGCTACTCCAGCCCGATTGCTTGCGTGCACTAGCGATCGGGTGAGCAGGTCTCCCGAACCGCTCGTCTTTGCGATCCTGCAAATGGAGAAGGCGAATAAGGTTTTTGGGAAGCGCTCTTGGCCGCGGCTCTCCCGATCTTCGTCACGGCTCGTCTTCCGGAAGGACACACGGAGGACCGTCCCAGCGCCCGTCTTCCCGGCGGCTTCTTCGACTTCCTCGGCCCGGCGGCCGCCGATCACGGCATACCGGCAAAGAACTGGAGGACCTCGGCGTGGCTTTAAGGCGAATAAGCAGCAGCCGCCGATCGACGACAGCGACAGCAACCTGGAGGATCTCGACGTCGCTTTCGGGAACCTCTTCATTACGTTGTCCTCAACGCGTCGGCCGGGTATTCTCGAGATCCAATCTATCCGGTGTGCTAGTTGGATTTATTCTCGTTGCTATGATCATGCTACGTGATATCATGATCCGTCACCGCTAGTATATGCGATATCTTGATCCGTCACACTAGTATGCTTGACATATTTTAATCTAGTTCATCTATTTGTCATGATTTATATTTTGGAATTAATCTGAAATTGCCTAATATCCTAACAATCCAAAAACCTTATCTATAGGCTTTTTCTTGATTTAACTATGGCTGTTTTCAGCGACGTCTTTGAGACTAGAAAAATTTTCTAGTGCACATATAAAGAGGTGGCGAGTTAAGGCCATGCTCGACTAGAGGCTAAGATGTTACGGGTTCTTGTTGGATCGCCTCAGGGAAATATCTCTAGAGATAAGAGAAGATTACAAGGAGACAACACTATCCTTAGAAGAACAATCCTAAACAGTCTTGCTAGTCATCTAGAAGATGCAAACTTGCACTTCCAAGATGAGAGGGCATTGTGGGATCAATCGAATGCAACCATTGGTACATCCGAGTTGTACATTATGGAGAGCTTTCATGACTACAAGATGGTTGCTAACCGATCTATAAGTCAAGCAAGCGCATGAGGTTGAACACATGGCAAGAGAACTTGAACTCCTTAAGTATGTCATACCCGATGAATTTGTAGTCGGATACATTATCGCTAGGTTGCCTTCTTCATGGAAGAGCTTCGGCACAATTCTAAAACACAAGAGATGAAAAATATCGGTTGTAAAACCCGATAGCATCTCTTGATGTTGAAGAAAAGATTCGGGTGAAGAATACTATTGAGAAGAGGAACAAGAGCCATTCTAGCACTAATATTGTGCAAGAAAACCCACATGGCAAGAACAAAGAGAATAAATCTTCCCTTTGGTAAGGGTTACGACCGTGGTGGCTTGTTCCCCTAAGTTTGACAGATTTATGCAATAAGTCGATGAATCATATTTGTGGCACAATAAATGATAGTTTAAGTGTTTGGCATTCTCGTTTATGTCATGTGAACTTTGGTTTGATGTCACATTTATCTAGCTTGAAGTTAATTCAGATTTCACTATTGCCAAAGGTTCTAAGTGCCATAGTTGTGTGCAATCTAAGCAACCTCGAAAAGCCTCACAAGGCAGCGGAGGAGAGACACTTGGCACCTCTAGAGCTCATACATTCCGAGATGAATGGTGTGTTGACTAAAGGTGAAAAGAGATATTTCATGACATTGGTTGATGATGCTTCTAGATATTGCTATATTTACTTGCTGAAAACTAAAGATGAGGCATTAGACTACTTTAAAATCTTTAAGGCTGAAGTTGAAAAACAACTAGAGAGAAAGATTAAATGTCTAAGGTCGGATCGTGGTGGTGAATATTTTGCTATAATATTTGATGAGTTTTGTGCGGAACATGGTATTATTCACGAGAGGGCGCCTCCCTATTCGCCCCCGAATCCAACGGGGTTGCCGAGAGGAAAAATCGCCGCTGATGGACTTGGTTAACGCCATGTTAGACACTTCTTTGGTTTATCTAAGGCATGGTGGGGGAAGCTATATTGATTGCGAGTCATGTCCTGAATAGAGTTCCAAACGAAAATAAAGAGACAACGCCATATGAGATGTGGGACGCCACATGAGATGTGGGTTGGTAGGAAACCATCACTTTCATACTTGCGCACGTGGGGATGCTTGGCGAAAGTCAATATTCCAATTAATAAAAAAAAAAACGTAAGCTTGGACCAAAGACGGTAGATTGTATCTTTCTTGGATATGCTTACAACAGCATTGCCTATCGATTTTTAGTAGTAAGATCTGAAGTTTCGATATGCTTGTAGATACTATTTTTGAATCTAGTGATGCTACATTTTTTTGAGAATATATTTCCTTTGAAATATATGCGTAGCAATGTTAGATTTTCTACTGAATTAGCTCTGATGATACTATGCCTATCGAGTACCCCTGTTGAGTCATTTGAACAACCACTTGAGAAGGATGACAATGAAGTTCTGTGAGAAACAAGAGACAAAGGATTGTAAAATCTTTTGGTGATGATTTCATTGTGTACCTTGTGGATGATACTCCCACTTCTATCTCGAGAGGCATATGCATCTCGGATGTAGATGATTGGAAAGAAGTTTGTTCATAGTGAGATGGACTCGATTCTTTCTAATGGAACTTGGGAGCTATCTGATCTACCATTCAGTTGTAAATCAATTGGATGTAAGTGGGTGTTCAAGAAGAAGCTTAGACCTGATGGTACTATTGACAAGTACAAGGCTCGGCTTGTGGCAAAGGGTTATACTCAAAAGGAGGGCGATGATTTCTTTGATACTTAATCACCTGTTGCTAGAATAACCACTATTCGAGTACTACTTTCCTTGGCTGCCTCATATGGTCTTATCGTTCATCAAATGAACGTGAAGACAACTTTCCTCAATGGAGAGTTGGATGAGGAGATTTACATGGATCAGCCTGATGGATTTGTAGTAAAAGGTGCAGAGCAAAAGGTGTGCAAAACTATTGAAATCTTTGTATGGCTTGGAACAAGCACCAGCATGAGAAGTTAGACACTACGTTAACTAGTGCCGGTTATGTTGTCAATGAAGGCGATAGGTGTGTGTATTTTTCGACATGATGGGGCCGATTCGGTTATATTATGTTTATATGTTGATCTTTGGTTCCAACATTCTTTGTGATCAATGAAGTCAAGTCTTTCTTGTCTAAGAGTTTTGACATAAAAGATCTAGGAGAGGCCGATGTAATTTTAAACATCAAGCTAATTAAGGAAGAGAGTGGGATTACATTGTCACAATCTCACTATGTTGAGAAGGTCTGAATCGTTTTGGTTTTATGGATAGAAAGCCTTCTCCAACACCTTATGATCCTAGTGTGACATTGAGGAAAAATAAGAAGAATACTAGAGATCAATTGAGATACTCTCGGATAATTGGTTCACTCATGTATTTAGCTAAGCGCAACTAGACCGGATATCTCTTTTCTTTGTGAGCAAGTTGAGTAGGTATATGTCCAACCCGGGTGATGATCATTGGCATGTACTAGAGAGGGTCTTGTGCTATCTTAGAGGTACAATGAGTTATGGCATACACTATTTCGGGCACCCAATTTGCTAGAGGGATATAGTGATCTGAACTGGATATCGATATTGATCAAATCTACGCTACTAGTGGGTATGTATTTACTCTTGGAGGTGGCGCGGTGTCATGGAGGTCTTATAAAACGTACTATTTTGACTAAATCAACCATGGAAGCGAGAACTTCTTTGCTTTGGATACGAAGATCTGCGAGAGGCGAGTGGCTGCGTGAGCTCTTGTCGACTTGCCTATGGTAGAGAAACCGATGCAGGCTATCCTTATGAACTGTGATAATCAAACAAAGATCACTAAAGTGAATAGTGCTAAGGATAATGCGAAGTCAACAAGACACGTTAAAAGACGTTTGAAGACTGTCGGGAAGTTGAGAAACTCCGAGAGTAATAAGCGTGGCTTATGTCCAAACAGGATAAAAACACAGCGAGATCCCTTTACTAAAGGGCTATCACGTAATGTGATAGAAATTGCATCGAGGGAGATGGGTATGAGACCCATATGAGTTTACTGATAGTAGTAACCCAACCTTTTTGATCGGAGATCCCGTGACTAAGGATCCGGGAAGAACAAGCTATTGGTAAACTGAGGAGAGTATATTTATAACCCTCTCTAAGTGAAGATGCAATAACTCTCAATTGCTTTGAGGCATTTATGGCGGGTTGGCTAATGCCTTAATATGTTCTATTGGCTTTGACAAGCGAAGATGCGATCCTACTGAGCATTCTTGAAAGAACATACCTATATGAGTTAGACTGTTAAACGTCGCAGATCTATGAGACTTGGGTGGTCTCTAGTAAGCTCATGAATAGACCGGGGAGTATGACGTATATGCTCCACCCACGGGGTAAGGCTACTTGGCGGCCCAGGTACTAGTGTGGCTTTAAGTAAAGCTTGTTCGCACAAAACTTGCAATTCAAAGCGTAGTCCATTGTTCAAGTTGTGAATAAGTGTAGCTTAAAGACTTAGGCAAACTTGTTCGCACAAAACTTGCAATTCAAAGCGTAGTCCATTGTTCAAGTTGTGAATAAATGTAGCCTAAGGACCTAGGCGAGAAGTTCAACTTCCACCGATCTCTGCCGAAATACCGGTATATTAAACAGCCGGCGAGAATTGGCAAAACTCTAAATGGGTATTTGAGATCTGGTGGGGGATTGTTGGAATTTAGATGGGCTTGGCCCAATAACAAATCGGAAATTCCTAGAGAGATCTCAAAGGCCCATACTATATTTGGTAATCTTGGCCTTCAAGTTGTAGAGTCTGAACCGACTCTATTCCTACTTCTAAACGGACTAGGAAGAGGATTCCTACTTCTAAACGGACTAGGAAGAGGATTCCTACTTCTAAACGGACTAGGAATAAGAGTCCTAAACCGATCGTGATCGCGACACGATGTTCGGGATATATAAGCAACCCACCGGCCACGCCAAATAATAGAGAATAAGATAGATCTAATATCTCTCTTGGTTTAGAGAGGAGTCCCTTGAATGGACAACCTCTCAACTCCGGAGAATTGAGATAGAGTTTTTAAGCCTCTTCTTGTTGTTGCGCTTGCGGTGTAGCTACTCCAGCCCGATTGCTTGCGTGCACTAGCGATCGGGTGAGCAGGTCTCCGAACCGTCGTCTTTGCGATCTGCGGCGGGGAGAAGGCGAATAAGGTTTTTGGGAAGCGCTCTTCGCGCGGCCGCTCCCGATCTTCGTCACGGCTCGTCTTCCGAAGGACACACGGAGGACCGTCCCAGCCGTCTTCCTCGGCATACTTCTTCGACTTCCTCAGCGGCGGCCGCCGATCTCACACGGCAGCGACAAAGAACTGGAGGACCTCGGCGTGGCTTTAAAGGCGAATAAGCGGCGGCCGCCCGATCGACGGCGGCAGCGAACCAACGGAGAGGATCTCGGCGTCCGCTTTCGGGGAACCTCTTCATTACGTTGTCCTCAACGTCGGCCGGGTATTCTCGAGATCCAATCTATCCGGTGTGCTAGTTGGATTTATTCCTGTTGCTATGATCATGCTACGTGATATCATGATACGTCCCCGCTAGTATATGCGATATCTTGATCCGTCACACTAGTATGCTTGACATATTTTAATCTAGTTCATCTATTTGTCATGATTTATATTTTGGAATTAATCTGAAATTGCCTAATATCCTAACACAAAGACAAGAGGCCATAGGATGAGGAACACCAAGTTCATCAAGCAATTTTATCACCCACGTAACTTCTGTGGTAGCATTTGCCATAGACTTGTACTCAGCTTTTGTACTTGAACTAGAGACTTGTACCCAGTGGTTGTTTTGTGATTGTGCTTACCTGTGGAGTAATATATAGGTGTTTACACACTAGATTTTGGAATGAGGGCGCCGGAGCCCGAAACTCTGGGGATTTGTTATGAAGGCCGCAATGGTTGCGGAATCGACAAATCCAGATCGGTATCAGAATCGGCTTGACATCATCATCAGACCAGACTTGGATTCTGCCGATAGAAGAGATGATAGCAGCCAAGGCAAAAACGTGTCGGACTTCATAGAAAGGAAAGGGTGGAGTCCAAGATATCTTAAATTAGGATGTTTTCTTTTATTCCAAGTTTCATAATAGTCTTATCAACTAGGACTCGTGTTTAGGCCTTGGTATAAATAGTACACCCCGGCTATTGTAATGGACATCAATCAATCAATCAAACAACCAATACAATTACTTTTTGGCTTCACGCCACCCTTTAGGAGTAGGAGTACGGTAGATCTCGACGAGTTCTTTGGTGAGCAAGGCTGCATCGGTTTTCGATCTCTGATTTGCTTGTGAGTACCGTCACGACTTGTATCATTATTTGTAAGGCTATACGTTTGATCTCTTATACGTTTTGATATAAGTTAGTTATCGATTCTATTTGGGTTAGTAAGGCTGCATCATTTGATCACTTACTGTTTCGAGTAGAATCACCAGTTATTGATCTTGTTTAGTGTTTTACTAGATTTAGCAATATCACCGATTTATCCGATCAAGATTAAGATTCATTGGTTTTCATCATATTGATCTGCCGTCTTCCATTATATCATGATTAAATCCTATTTTTGACGTTAGATCCTGTTATATCGACTAATTTGTCTTAGTCTTGGTCAAACGTGTTGAACGTTCGAGGTCTTTGCTACAGATAGATCCATTGGTGAATGATTTTTGGTCTATTGGTTGCTACCTTCGCTGCATCGTATCGACCTGTTAGATAGTAATTGTAGATTAAACTTTTATCAATCAATGAGTTTGTTTATCAAAAGAATATGACTTTGTTCGTTCATCATGTCTGCATCGGCTATTTAGCTGATAGCTCGTGCCTATACACTTATGACATGTTTTTCACGACTCTATAGATCTAATCAATGACCACTACCAAATCTACACTTATGACATGTTTGCTATCTTTGCCAACGCTGCATCAAATTGAACTATTTGGTAGTGGTCATTGATTAGATCTAAATAGATGACTAATCGCATGTTATACATAATCTATACTGCATCGGCTAAATAGCCGATAGCCTGCGCTTTCACGTTTATCCGATCCGTCTGATATTCTCTGAATTAGCCGATGGTTCGTGCTTTCACTGCATAACATGTTTGTGAGAATCTGTTGAGAAGAAAAAAACATGGAGCTGGAAGATCATACATGTGTACTTTGTAATGCAGACTTAGAAGAGACAAGCTTCCACTTATTTTTTTGAATGTAGTTTCAGTCAGGCCTGTTGGAGCACGATCCCAATCAATTGGGACTTGAATCTACCTCTTTTAGAGATATAGTCATAACGGCATGCTGGGTTATCTAGAAGGCCAGAAACTCAATCATTTTTTTATAACAAAAGTTTTGACCTTGGGATGTGGAAGAGAGATTTCAAAATGGAACTTGGCCTAGTGTGCACCAAGGCCAAGCCGAAGATTGAAGCCCTTCTTAGTAACTGGAGAATAGTTATATGTCATGATTATCTTCTTTTTCTTTTTGGGCATGAAGCCTTGTAACCCCTTGTATATAACATTCATTTATTTAATGAAAAAGCAAACAAATAGGTAGGGGACTCCCCTGCCGATTCGGTCAAAAAAATCTGTTTCAAAATGATTAGACTTGTGAATCAGATAGCTTTATTTTATAGTCTTTATCAACGCTGCACCATCTTTGAACTGATTGCAGAATTGATTGTAGTAGCTTGCTAGAGTTTCGTAGTTGAGTTAGGGTTCTGTGTCGGAGTGCACAATCTGTAGCAAATTCCTTGTTGATTCTCATATCTTCTCCTGAGCTCCTCTCAAACATCTCTCGTCTCTCGAGCTTCTCCGATCTTCTCGAGAACCCCTCTCAATTTCCCCAGCTCTTAATTGGGATATCTTTTCCTTCCCTCTATGTCCCATAATCGTTGAAGACCGTAATATAGCCATGTCTCCCGTCGACAAGTGAATGAGCCATGCCAACATCCCGACCTGAGCAACCAACGAGCTACCTCTTGTTCACCTCGGCCTTCCCCACCCACTCATAGCCTTGCCCGGCTAGCCATAGCCCCGTAACCATGCACGGCCAACCATAGACCATCATTGACATGCCTCGTCGGTGGTAGCGGGCCTTAGCCAACTTTAGTCGGCCAGTAGCGAGCCATGACCGACCACGGCCGGCCAAGTGAAGCCACAATTTAGTCGACATAGGCTATGCCAAGCCATAGCAGGCCCAGCCCCTTTTGAGTTATTAGATTCCTTTCGAATCATGTTGGCAACAACCAGAAGTTCCCCTCTCAACCTTGTCTGCGCCTAATCAAATTCCTTGGATCATACTCAAATTCCTTGTGCTTTAAATTGCCTCTCAACTCATCTTAGCAATGGAGAAATCTTTCCCTCTCAATCTTGTTTGGAATCACCACTCATGAATCTCTTTTAACTCCCTCTCAGAGATCACCTCTGGATATCTCCAAGTCCTCGAATCATATAAATCAATAAAGGAAAAGGTTCATATTCCTTTCCTCCCAAATTCTTTTCGAACTCCATCCAAATCATGTTGGCAATAGTCGGAGACTCCCCTCATTCCTTTTCGAATTTATCTCGCCCCTATTTTTAATCGATCTCAAGTTCCTTCGTTTAAATTCTAAAGATCTTGTGGAATCTCTTTCGAACTTGACCCAATATCCATGAAGTAATAATCGTCAAAGGAGAAATTCCTTTTTCATTTTCCTTTCTCTCATTTAAATTGCCCTCTATTCCTTGAATTCATTTTTGCAATTAGTAAAAGGAGAGAAATCCCATTCCCATACTTCCTCCCGATCTGGCCCATTCCTCCCTTCCTTCTCCCTGGCCCGTCCAGCGTCGGAGGCCCAAGCCACGCACAATCCTAGCTCGCCCTGCCGGCCTTCTCCCTTTCTCCTGGCCCAACTCGCAGCCAGCAGCAGCCGTAGGCCCACCTAGCCTTGGCCCAGTTGGCCCAAGCCGCCAACCCCTGGGAACCCTACGGCAAACTTGCCCCTGCCCTTCCCAGGTGCCGTCGCCGCCGCCCTAGTGGCGACTGCACCCCGCGCCTCGGCGACCTTACCACAACGCCCTGGATTCGCGCCGCGTGTCCCGGCCGTCCCATCCAAGGGCACAAACGCTGAGATGGAGCCCAGAACCCTAGCTGCCGCGGGTATAAGAATGGGATCCAGCGCTCTCCTCCTGGAGTTCTCCCCTTCGGCGCCACCATTCCCCCACCTCCCTCCTACTCTCCTTCCCTCGCCAGCATGAGCTCGCCAAGCCCGCATCATCGTCGAGCGGCACCGCGTCTGCAAGCACCTCACCACGCTGCCTTGTGCCGCGCTGTGTCGAGCCACATGCCGGGAACCATCTCAGCGCGAGATGTCGCAACACCGGTCACGCTCGTGCCATGCCGCCTTCTCACCGTCAAGTCCCGCCGGAGTTCCTAGTCTCCCGTTCGTCGAGCATGGAGCCACCGTCCGAGCCCCTGCACCGCCTGTCGGAACCGCGAGCCGTCTCCAACCTCGACGCCGGCCATGACGAGTGCCCGGCCGCGCCTGCTGGAGCACGACGCCCTTACTCGCCGGCCGGCCGCCAGCACCGACAGCCAGACCACCACCAACTCGATGCCGGCCAAGATCCTCTGCCAACCACGTCGCCCCCCCCACCCCCCCGGTTGCCCGCAGCTCACCCCGGCTTGCCGTACACCAACACTAGGGTGTCCAGCAGCAACAGCTACCGCTGCAATCACCATGGTGAGCAATCCCAAAGCCAAAGCCCCATCTGTTTCCTTCCGGATGCCATGCCTGACCAGCAACCCCCTCTGCTTTGCAAGGTTGACCTATCCTTGCAGCTTGGAGCAGCTAGCCACTATTTTACCACCTCACCGGGAGCAGCAACAACTTGCCAGTGAGCCATAGTAACCATGACCTTGCCCTTTTCCTTGCAATACATGATCTTGCCATCAACCATGTCTGAGACCGGCCTTCACACCATGGTTCTACGCTATTGCAGGGTGACCACGGCCTAGTGGTGCTTTTGCCGGAGCCGGACATTGTTGCCAGACCTTGTGGCCCCGTCCGGACAATCGACAACGAGCCGAAGCCCACCGGAACAAGCCACTGCCACCCTTTTGCTTCCAAGGTCAGGCCCTTGATCCGGTTGACGGTGTTCGCGACGTCAACACCTCCTTCTTTTATTGATCATTAATATCCTCCTTGTTCATATACTTGTTTCACACTCATCATCTATCTTATCATATACAATATATCTACCTTGTTACATGTGATCCTTATCTATCAATATATCTTTGCGTGTGCCATGCCTTCATGCCGGTCTACCTTTTTCATCTATCTCTCGTGCTATGGAATGTGCTACTCCATACTTGTTGTGTGAGTCGTGGTTGTGTGTTGTCCTTGTGTTGTTGTTTGCCTATGAACCATGCTTTGTCGCCGGTGAGAGATCGATAGGTCTGAACGTTACGATCGCAAGCTCGTCTCGCTATGGCCGTAACGCCGTTCATATCCTTTCTCTCATGCTAGAGTTGTCCCCATCGAAATACAATCATTAGTTCCTACTCTCGTCCCTCAAACATGGTCACTGCGGACTCGACATCGATGTAAATATCGACGCGGATCCTAACCGCACATGTCGAGCCCTCCATGACCAAGTTTAGTGGGATACGAATTAGGAACCAACCTTCGTGTTGCAACGGGTGCCAACTCGCTTAGGTGAAGCTCATGGCCTTGCCATGGCCATTGGGTTTCTACTTTCTTTTTCGCGGTGTTTTATCCTTGCCTTCTCGTATGCTTGTACCGCTTTGACCTTAGCGTTCCGTCGGATCTTGCGGTGACAACCGCACTGCTACGAACCATCGGAATAGCCTTGTGCTGTTAGATGCAGGTCGTGGTGCCCTACGAGTAGGTTTGGATCATTGGACCATGCCTCTTCTCTTCCAACCTTCGTCCGTTCAATGGCGAGTTCGTTGAAAGAGAGCGAATCTTGTTTCTTCTCATCTCTTATCTCAATCCTCGTCGATCTAGTAAGGCATCGATCGAGCTTTCACTTGTTTGGTGTTTATTTGCCTTTTTATTCCATTCTTTGATTCCCATCGTTGCTATGGCAAGCGGATCGAAGCAATGTGAATCCGTGTCTTCTTGGTTCTTCGTGCTTAGCCGCTCCTTTCGGTTCCCATTAATCTAATGACGTCTGGATCGAAAGTCGGTGTGCGATGGTGTTTGCTCGGGATGAGCTAAGGTCTATGCCATTTATCCCGAAGCCGCATGGGTTGACACGATTGACCATGAAGTACGAGCTTGGCTATGACTTTAGCTCGTGCTTAGTAAACAACCACTCTTGTTTCTTTAGCCCTAGGATCGGACATCCGCCGAGAGGACTCGGTCGTTCCCTTTTGTGTTCTTCCTGTCGTTGGTCTCTCCTTGTCTTGTTGCCTTTTTATTTGATTGATTGATCTCTTGCTCGGTGTAGTCTCGCGAGTTAGTTGCATCGAGGATGGCGTTGGATGGATCGAAACCTTGTTGAAGGAAGGGATCGTGATCGTCAACAACAACCGTCGAGTGGAGTTGACCCGAGAGAAGGAGACCATGCTGTTCGACTACACCAACTAACGGAGACTTGTACCGCTACTACCTCGACATCGCAGGGTGTCATGGCAGCGCCTTTACTTTAGAGAATCCTATTAGACATTGCAAGTAGATATGCTAGCGCTTTACTTTTACTCCTTTGCTAGTATATATGATGCATGCTTATGCCTGACCCTTGAATGCCTTGATTGAAACCCCTTCACCCATTTACCCAGCTTCACGCTCACACTTATATATTCCTACCTACTTGCTTGCACTTTAGTCCATCATATTTACTTGAGAACCTAGATATATGATGGATGAGGATTTAAAATGGTGAAATATGATGATAACTTGAGAACTGGTTAATATGAATAACTTGATAACCGGGGAGAGTGTTGCGTGTGTCTTGGGTGTGTCGTGAGGGTCGAGTCGATTGGACAGATCTACAACGAGTCGCGAGGACAAGTCTTGCTGAGGGGGTGCAACCTGGGCATCCCTATGTGAGAGATACCTGTGGTGGGTAGCTGTGTTCAGAAGATGAAGATTGCTTCCGCTGATCTCTACACCAACTCTGATGAAGCCCGTGAAGGAGGAGCCTTCACTCTCTGACGTACTACGTCTACCCTGACGTCCTGAGTTACGCTTCGGCTAGGTTAACCTTGTAATAGGTGAGTCCCCAAGAGTTGTATAATCATGTAAACTTGTAATTTTACGATGTATGACTGTGATATCAACTGTAAATAATAATGTGATGGAGTGATCTTGTGGGACTATCACATTATTATCTGATTCTGTGTATTTTACCTTTGTGGAAAATTGAGGTTGTTACATACGTGGGATAACATGGACTCAGTCTATTTAATGTTTCCACTCATGTTTTGGCTAGTAATGGTAAAACGAAATTGTTCTTGACCTCAGCTGGATCAACAATGTTAACACCGTAGCAAAAAACATTGCACCGACGTTGTTCACTAAAGAAAATTGCACTTGAGAAAGCGCTAGCTCAAAACAAATTGATGGATCATGTCACTCCACTCCACTCTCGTTATGAGATTCATGAGTTTGTTAATCTCTGGGAGGCTTTAAGGCGGTCCCATGACATTCTGATCAAGATGATGAAATCCATAGGAAATGGAACTCAAATGGCGAATACACCACTAAAACTGCATATCAAATACAGTTTACTAGAAGCTTCACTGAGATCAAGATCTTTCCATGTTGGAAGGCCGGTACTGACCAAAAATGCCGTTTCTTTGTGTAGGCACTTTGTAGTCGGCTATAGAATAGTATCCAGATCCAACGACACACACAACCTAGCCTCACAAGCACACCCAACCCCCGGCACACAACCTGCCTAATCCCCCTCCACACTTGTAGAAATGCGTTAACGAGGGTTACCTTCCTGGTGCCTCGGTTCCATGTTAATATAGGTGAGAAACACCCCCACCGGGTATGTACATCTTGAGTTACAAGTTGATCAATAGATCACGCTAACTACCTTGAAGTACAAGATCAAACTACTTGTCATACAAGACATATGTATCTAGGCCTATCCTATACAACCGAATGAACCTAGACACCGTGTACATGACACGTTTACAATATATCATTTAACACTCCCCCTCAATCTCAGCCACCTACAAGGTTGAGATTGGTTACAAACTTTTTCAACTTCGTCGTAGAAAGAGGTTTTGTAAAACCATCATCAATCTGATCACCGGTATGAATAAACCGAATATCAAGCAAACCTTGAGCCACTTGTTCATGAACGAAGTGAAAATCAATTTCAATATGTTTCGTTCGAGCATGAAAGACCGGATTGGCAGAAAGATAAGTGGCACCTAGGTTGTCACACCAAAGACGAGCACCAGGAGGATTAGCTACCTTGAGTTCTTTGAGCAACTTTTGAATCCACATCATCTTAGCGGTAGTGTTGGCCAGGGCTTTATACTCCGCTTCAGTGCTAGAACGAGATACCGTGGCCTGCTTACAAGCTGTCCATGACACCAAATTATTGCCTAGGAACACAGCAAAGCCACCAGTGGACCGGCGATCATCAACACAGCCGGCCCGATCCGCATCCGAAAAGCCGCTGATCATCATAGATCTCGACCGCCATAAACGAAGCCCACAATTGAGTGTCCCACGTATATATCTCAGGATCCTTTTCACGGCGCTAAAATGAGCAGTGGTAGGAGCATGTAAAAACTGACACACCTTATTCACCGAAAAAGCAATGTCTGGTCTAGTAAGAGTGAGATACTGCAAAGCCCCAACTAAACTTCTGTACCGAGTAGCATCAGCGTCACCAAGCTTGACACCATCTAGAAGACTTAGTTTTTGAGATGTGGGTAGAGGTGTATCCACAGGTTTGCACTTGTCCATCCTAGACCGAGCAAGAATATCAGTTGCATACCGACCTTGAGAAAGAACAAGACCATGACTGTCACGCTTGACTTCAATGCCCAGAAAATAGTGGAGAGCACCGTGATCTTTGAGAGCAAAATCACTTTTCAGGGCTGAAAAGCAAAGCATCGGTGATGTGTCCGAAGAACTTGCCACAATTATATCATCAACATAGACAAGAACAAAAACAGTAATGCCATTCTTGTTGAAGTAAAACAAGGAGGTATCGGCCTTAGAAGGAACAAAACCCAAAAAACGTAGCTTGCCACATAGACGATCATACCAGGCACGTGGAGCTTGCTTGAGACCATATAATGCTTTGTCCAACTTGCAAACATAAGACAGATGGACTTGATCAGTATAGCCCGGAGGCTGTTGCATGTAAACATCTTCATTTAACACACCATGAAGGAAAGCATTTTGAACGTCGAGTTGCCACAATGACCAACCCTTGCTAGCGGCAATAGAGAGAATAATACGAATTGTTGCCGCCTTAACAACCGGATGAACGTCTCTTCATAATCAAGACCATATTGTCGCTTAAAGCCTTTGGCAACAAGGCGAGCTTTGTAACGATCAACACTCCCATCAGCACGCCATTTGACACGATACACCCATTTGCATCCAATGATGTTGCCCCCCTTGGGACGAGGGATGAGATGCCAAGTCCGATTGCGAAGCAAAGCTTGATACTCGAATCCATGGCTTCAACCCACTTGGGATCAGCAAGTGCGGCACTCACAATGGCGGCTCTTCAGCCGACAGATCTTTGTCATGCACCAATGAACGATCCGTCGGTAGGAATTTTTGGTTTTGAGATACCTTGTTGCAAGCGAGTTGTAGGCCGGGTAGACGGAGCAGCAGGCGCAGCCGCAGGCGAAGAAGGCGTAGAGGATCCTGAGGCCAGCACACCGGATCCCGCACCCGACAGCACAGACACGGCACTGGGATCAGGTTGTGGCAAGTGCGGAGTCTTTGGACGGGGGAAGGAGGCAGCCGCGACGATCCCGCTGCGGGCGACGACTGGGGGCGAAGACGCGTCGGCTCAATCCCGAAGAGGATGGCGATCCGCTGCGGTCGGTACGAGGAGGATGCGCATGGAGAGCGGCTAGCTGTCCCCGCCAGCGGGCACATACGATATGCACCTGAACCAGCTCCGTTTTGTGCCAAATCGCATCATTTTGTACCAAATTTGTTCCTGCAACATCAACAACATGATCTGCCTCCAAAGGAGGGTTAGCTGGAACAGGAGAATCCACACAAGGATCACGTAAATTAGTAGCCCCATGAGTAGTAGGATTAAGGAGGACATCGGGAAGTAATGACAATTCTTTGCGAAGCATGGCACCAGCATTTGGATGCATTTTGGCAAAAGGAAACACATGTTCATCGAATGTGACATCCCTAGAAACATACACACGCCCTTCAGAAGGATCGAGACACTTGAAACCCTTATGTAAGTTACTATATCCGAAAACACACATGGCTTGGATCGAAAGGAGAGTTTGCGTGTGTTGTAAGGGCGTGGATTCGCCAACAAGCACAACCAAAAGTGCGAAGAGTCGTATAATCGGGTTCTTGACCAAGAAGGCGAGCAAATGGTGTTTCATTGTGAATTACTTTGGAGGGCAAGCGATTTATAATATAGACAGCAGTAAGAAACGCCTCATCCCAGAATTTAAGCGGCATAGATGCATGGGATAGGAGACTAAGGCCAACTTCAACTATATGCCTATGTTTGCGTTCGGCAGAGCCATTTTGCTGGTGTGCATGTGGGCAAGATACGTGATGAGAGATGCCTATGCGTTGAAAGAAAGCATTCAGCGAGCGATACTCCCCGCCCCAATCAGTTTGCATAGCAAGAATTTTTCGATCAAATTGGCGTTCAACAAGTCTGCTGAAAATTGCGAAAGCAAGCAAACACTTCGATTTGTGACGCAATAGGTAAATCCAAACAAACTTGCCGTGGTCATCAATAAAGCTAACATAGTAGCTATGGCGCCCAACAGGTCGGCGCCGGTCCCCATACATCGGAAAAAATTAAATCTAAAGGTCTATTTGACACACTAGTAGACCTAGGATAAGGCAATTGATGAGCTTTGCGTTGTTGACATGCATTGCACACATGCCCTTTATTGGAATCAAACAAATGAAAGCTTGCGGTGTCTAAGCACTCGACACATGGCCGAGCCTAGAGTGCCACAAGGAAGTAGTCGGCTTGACAACGCCGAGAGCTTGCTTATTCGGGGACGTTTTATTACGAGATGACCGCGGATCTACAGGCCTCCTTCACACCTACCTACGTGAGGAGGGTTCTCTTCGTCTCCTCCTCCTTGATAGCAAAATGGTTTGGATGAAATTCAAGAAAAACATTATTATCATGAGCAAGCCGATGAACAGAAAGAAGGCTTTTGTTTGTGGTTGGAACATGCAAGATATTGTTCAAATGAATCTTACTATCTGGGGTGCATAAAGTACTGTGACCAATGTGCGAGATTCCCATACGTGAACCATTTGCAGCATGAACCTGATCGGCTCCAAAGTACTTGTCGCCAAGACCGTCGGCGATCCGGATCGCCGGTGATGTGGTCGGTAGCCCCGGTATCCATGTACCGGTTGCTATCAACGCCGTAGGAGGTAGTGGCCGAGGACACGGACTTCGAGGCCCCTGGAACGAGGCATCAAATCTCTTGTAGCACTTGATGATGGAGTGCCCTTCTTTGCCGCACAACTGGCAGATCACGCCAGCCGGAAAGTTTCCTCCAGTGCGGCGACCACCACCGTGGCGCCAGGGCTTGCCACGGCCACAACCGCCGCGAACGAAACCACCACAGCCACCTTGATTGGGAAGCCACCTTGACCGCCACCACGCCCTCCTTTGGCAGCAAGATTGGCGGAGGACTGAAAAGCCCCACCAGTGGCACCTCCCTTGATCTCCAGGCGTTGTTCAAAACTGGTTAGCTGCGTGAACGGCTCACCAACGCCGATTGGCTCGACGCGGCGAAGGATGGCGTAAAACAAAAGGGTTGAATTCAAGATCCGGCCCAAAGTGAGAATATATGAGATCAACTCATCATCCTCCAGACGTTTCCCAGCAGATGCCATCTCATCTTAGGCCCTTCATTTTATTGAAGTACTCACTAATTGTCGAGGTGCCCTTGGACGCCGTGGCGAGCGCCATCTTGGTGCTGATGATGCGGGCCCTCGACTGAGAGGCAAACATGCCCTCAATGGCCGCCCACGCCTTGGCGGCCGTCTGTTCGAGTTGATCTGCCCAAGGATTTCCTTGGACATGTTCGCCTTGAGATAGTTGAGGACCTGGCCGTCCTTCGCCAGCCAGGTTTCGTACTCAGGATTGAGCACCGGCGGGTCCTTGGGATCTTTGGCAGGCACAAATTGTGCCGGCGGCGTAGCATCGGGGTGGATGTATTTGCTTAGGCGAGTGCCTTGAAGAGCTGAGGTGACTTGCGCCTTCCACGATGGGTAGTTGGCGCGGGTGAGTTTCTCTGTCACAGGAAGGAAAGTGACGAGAGATTGAATGGCAGAGGCAGCGGAGGAAGATTGATCGAGCGCCATGACTAAATTTCGTGAGGAAAAAAGCTCTGAATACCATGTAGAAATGCGTTAACGAGGGTTACCTTCCTGGTGCCTCGGTTCCATGTTAATATAGGTGAGAAACACCCCCACCGGGTATGTACATCTTGAGTTACAAGTTGATCAATAGATCACGCTAACTACCTTGAAGTACAAGATCAAACTACTTGTCATACAAGACACATGTATCTAGGCCTATCCTATACAACCGAATGAACCTAGACACCGTGTACATGACACGTTTACAATATATCATTTAACAACACTTAGCTCTTTAATCGTCTCCAAAATTAGTTGCGGCTACGTCTGGCACCACATTCAAGGGAGGTTCCCTCGGATTGATGAGCCAGCAACCAATCTTCTTGCGAACACAAGGTTGATATGTACCCTTGTGTGTCGAGTTTGTGATGAGTGATTGTCGGAGCTGATCAAGGTTTTCGTTGAGTTTCGAGACTGACCATTGTGTGAATGCGTGTGCAACATGTCTCTTGGACGTGTTGATGTGCAAGTGTGGAGCTTAGAGATGGTCGACGGGCATAGAGAATGTCAAGTAGAGACAGTCCATGGCGATGGACTAGGAGCGGTGAAGGGATCGACGTGAGATTTGGGCGAGATGTGCCCATCTTGGTCTCTCGGTCCAAATCTCAAGTCCGGATGTGCCCAATAAGTTTTCTCATTCCTCAAGTTACCAGTTGACTTGAAGGATTTCAAGTCGAACTCTTTCTTCATTGTGCTCGAATTAGAGCTCGGTTTTCGAAGTTTTTTTTCGCGACCGGGCCATTCACCTGTTTTTCATTCAGAGGAGGAAAAGCAAATCCAAATACAAATAGAGTTCATGATGCCGAGTGGACATCAAAATAAACGAAAAGAGAACGAACAACCTATCTACGGAAATAAACTTGACGATTACATAATGAACAAATTCTCGCGACTAGACCGGAGGTCAATCCACACACCCACTCAGCCCCGAGGCGCCGCTTCTTGCCTAGAAGGAAGCACTCCATGCCCTCTCTGTTCTCCTCGGCAGAGGCCCCGTGAATGCAGCCTGCAACTCGTTAAAGGAGACCGCATCCTCATGCTCGGCCTCGACCTCGATCCCCATCTTCTTGAGCAAAACTCTCCTTGCCGGTCCTCTAGGAGTTTTCGAGTTTCGGGGAGTTTTGGTGTTGTGCTTGGTCTTCCGTTGTGTTCTCGGTCATCACCGAGAACATCCGACCACCGATTGGCTCGAGGGGCACCACAGGTTGTGAGATTTGGGTTTTTAGAGGATTCATCTAGACAAGGGCCATTTCGAAGAAAATTTGAGTTGGCTCTGTTAGAAGATTTGAGCTTTTGGCCCAAATATTCCCAAATATAAATCCCAAAGGCCCACTCGCTGCCGCTCGCCTCGCCCTCGCGGGCGGGCGGGCGTGGCGTGGCGTGGCGCGGGCGCACGACATGCGCGTGAATGGTCCGCCCATTCTTCGCCCTCGTGCTAACTGCGGGTGCGCGGCTTCCTTTTGCTACTCAAAATTTTTGCATGCATGGAGAAAATTGCGCCGTCCTATTTGGAAGGTCCATTTAGGAAAGCAATTATTCTCGTATATGGCAACAATTACCCTAACGGTGCTCTATTGCCTTAATGCTGTGATTGACACGGCCAATTACTTGCCTTAGCTTAGCGTTGCGTGTATAAATAGAGGGGCGAGACGTCATCCCTAACCATAGCGATAAGCATAGGATCACTCCTTTGCCCCCACCATAGCGATAATACAAGCATATTTGGGAGAAGTCTCGATGAGGGACAAGTCTCGATGAGCTTAATGATGTAAAATCATTCTTATCCCAAAACTTTGACATGAAAGATTTGGGAGAAGCGGATGTAATCCTCAATATCAAGCTAAATAAGGGTAAGGATGGGATTACTCTTTTTGCGGTCCCATTATGTGGAGAAGATTTTGAACCGCTTTGGTTACATGGATAGCAAACCTTCTCCAACACCCTACGATCCTAGCTTAATACTTCGAAAGAATAAGAAAAGGAAGCTAGGAGTGGACACATTGAGATACTCTCAAATTATTGGCTCATCGATGTACTTAGCTAGCGCAACTCACCGACATCTCATTTGTTGTAAGCAAGTTGAGTAGATTCTCCTCTAATCCAGGAGAAGATCATTGGAAAGGCATTGATCGAGTAATGCGCTACCTAAAAGGCACTATGAGTTATGCAATTCACTATTCGGGTACCCGTGGGTACTTGAAGGATATAGTGATTCAAACCGGATATCGAAGGCGATGAGTTAAAGGCCACTAGTGGATACATATTCACTTTAGGTGGCGGGGCTGTCTCTTGGAGATCTTGTAAGCAGATAATACTTACGAAATCTACAATGGAGGCAGAGCTCACGGCTCTGAAAACAGCTTCTTCTGAAGCTAAATGGTTGAGAGAACTGTTGATGGATTTACCTGTGGTTGAAAAACCAATTCCTGCTATTCTCATAAATTGTGATAACCAAACGGTGCTCACGAAGGTGAAGAGTAGTCAGGATAACGCCAAGTCCACCAAACATGTTAAGCATAGACTAAAGACTGTCAGGAAGTTAAGGAGCTCCGGAGTAATAGTTGTGGATTATATCAATACAACTAAGAACCTGGCAGATCCCTTTACCAAGGGACTATCACGCACCGTGATTGATAATGCATCGATGGAGATGGGACTGAGACCCATGTGAGTCAACCTCGGTAGTAACCCAACCTATGTGATCGGAGATCCCGTGAATTAGGACCTGGGAAGAACAAGCTGTTGGTTGATGGGAGAGTACAACTTTTCATAAACCCACTCCGCTGGAGATGCAGTACTCTCATTTCTGTAAGGTAGGCTGACTTTGTCTTAATGTGTTCTGAGGCTTTACAGCAAGGTACTGTCCTACAGAGTATTCTTGTAAGAACACACCTATGTGAGCCCCAACTGTTAGTCGCAGTTTATAAGAATTCGGAACTCTTTAGGAGGCTCATGAAGTGAGTTAGGAGTATGACTTATACGCTCCACTCGCGGGGTTGGCTATGGCAGCCTAGTATCAGTGAAGACTTCAGGTGAAGCCCATTCACACCAAATTGCCAATTCAAGGCCTAGTCCATTGTGCAGTTGTGGATGGGCCTACCCCTCGTCGTTCTAGGTGGATGTTCAACCTTAACCGGTCTCCACTGAATAACTGGTATATCAACAGGTACTGTGGTACAGGAAGGATGACACGTGCCTTTGGGATATGGTGGGGGATTGTTAGAAGATTTGGGCTTTTGGCCCAAATATTCCCAAATATAAATCCCAAAGGCCCACTCACACATGCATGATATGGTGGGGGACTTTAGTCCCACATTGCTAGTCTAGAAGGAGTGAGGCCAACTTAAATATGTGAGCCATCTCCAACTAGATGTAGCTATGGTGTGAGAAGGAAAAGGAAGCAACACACGCCAAGGCTCGCTCGCCTCGCCCCGGGCGGGGCGGGCGTGGCGTGGCGTGGCGAAAGGCGCGGGCGCACGACATGCGGCGTGAATGGTCCGGCCATTCTTCGCCCTCGTGCTTGCGGGTGCGCGGCTTCCTTTTGCTACTCGAAATTTTTGCATGCATGGAGAAAATTACGCCGTCCCTATTTGGAAGGTCCATTTAAGAAAGCAATTATTCTCGTATTATGGCAATTACCCTAACGGTGCTCTATTGCCTTAATGCTGTGATTGGCGCGACCAATTACTTGCCTTAGCTGCATTGCGTGTATAAATAGAGGGGCGAGACGTCGTCCCCTAACCACGAGAGAAATCATTCTCTTCCAAAGTACCATCATCCCGAGCTGCCGCCGTCTTCCCCATCCGTCGCCGACGTGCCATCGTCGTCGGGAGAGCAGGTCGAAGCCCACGTCTCCTTGTGTCCCCATGCGGGGTAGGGGGCGTATAAGGTTTTTGGGAAGCGTCGTCGCGACTGCTCGCTGGACGTCTTCTTCCTCTTCGTCGGTCTCCATCACCGGTGCGCTTCGTCTACTTTGCGCTGCTAGCGCCGACAACCCCAACGTAAGAATGTCGATCCTCTCCCTTCTGTTCGTCCTCTTGTTCTTGCTGTTGCTAGCACTAGATTACCGGCGTTTGTCTAGTTTTCGTAGTGCTAGTGATGAAACATATTTTTCTCGATACATGTTGTAGATCTTTTTCTTATTGTCGAAATTAATTACTGCGTTACTGAATTGTTGTTATTTCCAACCGGCTCCCATTCACCCTCCTCTGATTGCCTTTCTCAGTCCTTCACTCCTTACCATGCTTTATCCCTTTTGACGTCCAGACAAATTGTCACAGGAAACTTGGCACCGCTCGCCGTCCTGACCATGCACAAATCCCTACTTTTGCCGCCCCCTCAACTCCCCTGCAGCCTGCTGCTTTTCAACGATATGGAGAGGTGCTGATCTTCCACCAGAGACGCGCGTCCATGATCCAGGCAATGGAGACGTGTGTTGGGGCTCGGGTGCATTTCTAGAGACGATGTAATGATTTGGACTGCCTCTGTAAATGCCAGGTAAGTCTCATATGTTGATGTTTGCTATGTTGTGAGCTCCCGGCTTAATTTGTTTATTTAAAAGTTGGACATAATTATACCAAGACATCAAAGCGAAGCAACGTATCCTAAAAAGGAAGAGTCAAAGCAAAGCAAAGTATTTACTTTCAAAAAAAAAAAAAGCAAAGCAAAGCAAAGTACTGGCTAGTAACACACGTGAAAGATACCCTACTAGTAGTATAGTATATGTTTAAGTACTGTGCATGCCGAGCAAATGCAATTGTGCCGGTATTGTCGGTCTCTATTTGACAATGTGGAAAGTCTCATTGGCTGGTTTATTTCCCGCATGATGATCCTTGTGTTGTACTATAGAAACACATACATACACAGCGTCCGCACGCACACATACATAAGCTTTCATAGTCTCTCCTCATCTGCATCATTTCCCTAATTCCCTACACCGCAATCAGCAGAGAAGCTGAATCGAAGTTGGTGGATTGATGATGACGACGACGACGCCGAGCAAGGAAGAGGTGGTTGCCGTGGCCAGCAGGCCTGCCAATCTTCTGGTGGCCTCAAACCGTGACGACTGTACGCGGCTGAAGGATCTCGTGAGCAAAGAGGATGCTACGGCGATGGTCGTGGTAATGACGACCGAGTCGGCCAAGAAGGAGGGCAAGGAGGGCGGGAGTTCGAAGCTTCACCATGAGTTCATGGATCCCTGGCTGCTGATGGCCACGCGGAGCGGCGACTGCGTCGAGCTAGAGGACCTTCTCAAGAACCAGCGGCAGCACACTCTGGCGGCGGAGTCCTCCCATGTCATCGTTCACGTGCCAGAGCAAGAAAACGACGACGCAAAGCTGCTGCCTGACGACAGCAGCAACGCTGCAGCACAAATCGCAGCAGGTGGCATGCGGATTTGTGTCGTCGATGAGGTTGACGAAGAAGGCGTAGCAGTAGATGATCACCTTCAGCTCGCAGACAATGAAGATGCACAAGGCGCTCGTATGTACAGTAACATATACCACCGGCCCCTTTGAACTTTTGATTCTTCTAGTTTTTGATCATCTGATGGTTTCAGCGAACGAAAAAGAAAAAAAAATAACTACAGCCTGTGTCCTCATGATGCATTATTTTCATTTCATTGCAGCAGAGACGATTCTGAGTCGGGTGTCCTTTGACTCCGACGGGGACTCTGCCCTCCACGTGGCAGCCGCCGGCGGTGACAGCGAGCAGTACCTAAAGTGCGCCGAGATCATCTACAAATCGGCGAAGAACCTGCTGGACGCGACCAACAAGAACGGGGACACGCCTCTCCACTGTGCGGCTAGAGCCGGGAACACTAGGATGGTTTCTCGTCTCATGGAGCTGGCGGCGAGCGAGAACGACGACAGCGGCGCGAGCAGGGTGAAGGAGCTCCTCAGAAGGGAGAACAAGATTGGGGAGACGGCCTTGCACGAGGCTATCCGTAATGGCAGTACCGAGATCGTCACCAGGTTAATCTCAGAGGACCCCGAATTGGCTGCCGTTCCGAACGGTGGTGGTGGTGGCGCGTCTGCGCTGTACACTGCTGTTTCGTTAAGGAGATGGGACGTTGTGCAGGAGCTCTTCTCCAAGTGCTCCAGCTTGTCCTATGCCGGACCTGATGGCCAAAACGTCCTGCATATCGGTGTCTTCCGTGGAAAAGGTACGTAGGCACAGGCAGAATACAGACATTTTATTTATACTTTTTTCTATCTATTCCAGTGCTCGCGTCTTTTGTGCTTTTCACTCTGTTTCTTCCTGAGACGCTGCACCACCTATTTTCTTACATCCATGGGATTTCATTTAACTGAACATGTCTAGCAGCTAGCATACATATCAGTCCTAGCGATTGAAACCACAATGGAATATACATGGCTCGCTCGCACCACTGAATATACATGTTGCGGTAATTTGGTGCAAATCTAACCTAGCCAATAAAGGGGTCACCTGTGACCTCTATCATGACCACAGTGAAGACGCGAATCATATTATCTCGGGTGTGCCTTTGCCCAAGGTTTATTGGAGAAGATTTTTTTTTTTCTTTTTTTTTTAGACCACGCCCATAACAGGAGCATTTTTCATTAACCAGATTTTTAACAACAAAAACATAAGCAACAGGTAACACCCTGATTACCAAAGGAAACATGCCAACTAACACCTAGCGAGCAAGAACAAGAGGATTACATGGTTAAAGAATTTGCATCTAGACACCAGCTGAAGTAGCTCTACACAACTGTGCTAACAGGAAGAACAATGAGTCGAAAGCCCGGCGAATCTCCTTGGGTAGCCTCTTTATGAATTTGAGGCCAAAGGGGTCCTAGCCTAATGGTTAGGATCCTCGAACGGCACTCCACGGGTCGAGTTCGACTCCCCGTGGGAGTGAATTTCCAGTCCGTGGTTAAAAATTCTCTCGCCGCCCCCGGTGTGCCAAGTTAAGAGTCGGCCCAGTCCTCAGAGGGAATCGAGCCGTGGCTCTGTTGGTATACCGCCCAGCCCTCTCCGAAGGATTGAGGATCGTAGTTCTCATGGCCTACAAGGCTCCTAATGTCGGGCGGGGACGGGGTTCGGGGATTTTCTGGCCGGGAAAACCGAGATTTCTTTTTAAGAATAATGTCGGTGGGGCGTCTTTCCCCACCCTATGCATTTGAGCCACCGGTGCATAGCATCTTCTTCGATGGAGGTTATCTAATCCTGCATATGAAGCTTGGCGAGCCAAATGTGCCAAACCTCGCGGCTTAAACAACAGCCCAAAATGATCTCATCCATATCCCAAAATGATTTGAATTTGAATTTAGAGGAAGAGAGAGTGCTGACAAACGGGTCGCACAGCAGGGCAAAATGGTCATCTAAAGGCACCAGGCACCTCGAACAATGCCAAAACTCTGCTGGCCTCTTAGAATCCACGTCATCATTTTTTTCCCTACATGCAAGGAATCTATTGATTTTTTTATTGAGCTCTCGCGAACTCTGGTTGCGTATATGCCTGATAAATGACAAGGGCGCGTTCGCGCATGACAACTGCAGAGCTACAGCGTCTATTGAACGGTGCCGCTGCAGGAGCTGGCCAATCATGGACCTCACTCGGCAAGGTGACAAACACGGCAGCACACCTCTTCACTTGGCGTCGTCATCGGAGGACGATTGGTCAGAGAAATCTTCAGCTTATCTTTGGTTTGTGGATTGTATCATGGATCACCTAGGCTACCCCTTTTGGTTTCTCCGTTACCTGACAAGGGAAGGTCCAACCAAATGGCTCATAGAAGCTAACAAATCTGCACTGTGCCAGCCGGACGACAAGGGATCATACCCTATCCATGTGGCTGCCTACAGTGGCCGCCTGAAGCCTGTCGTCGTCATGCTCGAGAGCTTCCTGGCGGCGCCACCCTGCGTGACGGCCGAGGAAGAACTTTCCTCCACGTCGCCGTGGAGGAGAATATCTCCAGCGTTGTTGCGTTTGCTTCCAAGGATCCCAAGCTCGCGCAGGTTCTCAAACATGCAGGACGAAGACGGGAACACTGCTCTCCACCTCGCCGTGGAGGCTGGAGACCAGCAGATCTTCGACCTTCTCTTCCGGAACCGCCGAGTACGGCTGGATTTATCCAACAAGGACGGGCTAACGGCCATCGAGCCTCGCATGGTTCAAAATACCGGGACGAGGACTCTTCTACTACAGTCAGGTGAGAATTATTCTTTTTTATTTTCGCTTCAAAAATTTTTTTTTTTTAATAACGCATAGGCTTATATAGATGCATATGCACAATTACATGAATCATCCTTGTAAAGGTATGCACATATACATTATCATTTAAGATTGATTGACTTCTCAAAGTGTGAGATGCCTAACTATTTAAGGACCGGAAGAGTAATAATAGATAACTCCAACTATTCAAGGTGCCCTTTGGGATTTTTATCCAATGGCTGAGTTTGGAGCACCTCCAAAAGTATCCTAAATTTTACTCCTAAAAAACATAAAGTTTTACAATTCTTAAAAAAGTATTGGAAATAAATCTGAAATTTTGGGTAAATGTAATGAAGGTGAAACTTCTTGGGTAGGGTTTTGGGTATACCTAGTTTATTTAAAAATTTTATGAAAAAATTTTTCTGTGCATGGAAAATGGTTTTTCACCCTCTACGTACGATTCTAGTGCACCGATTAGGGTTTTTTTTTTTCATCATCTATTCTAGTGAACCGGGTCCATGAACTAGAGAGAGAAGGGGTGGGTCGCTGCCACATGGGGCCCACGGAGTGGCTTTTGCCATCCACCGGTCTTGGCCAAGCAGTTGCGAACTTTCTGTCGTCCTCGTCCGTTCCCAAATCAAGCGAATCAGAGAAGGGAGGAGAAGGGAGGAAAAGGAAGCGGTGCGCCGGCGCCGGGCGTGCTTGGCGTGGCGCCCGGCGATATAGGTGAAAGTTGGATGTCCAATGGATACCCTCTAGTTCAAAAAAAAAAAATGAACTATGAAGAGATGACCCCCCACCAAAATTTGAATTTTTAGTTCATTTGCTAAAAATCCATGGATATCCAAATTAATTTAACCTTCCACCTCTACTAGCAAAGTGGCGGTGGAATTGGGGAGCAGCAGCAGCGCAGGTGGCGGATGTGGCGCGGGGGCTGGAGGCGAGCGGCGGATTTGGGAGATGGTGGCTTGGTATGGGCAGCGGCCGCCGCCTAATGTGACCGTGGGCGGTGCTTCTCCACTATAAGGTGCGGAGGAGGAGGGGGAAGATCGAGGTGGCGCGGTGGGGGAGTAGAGGAAGAGGGAGCATCGCCCGAGCTCGGTGCGCCGGCCATGGGAGACTCGCGGGCTCTTTATAGCCGAGGGTTGGCCACGGCTCGCCGAATATTTTCTGGCAGCCCCAGCAGGGCTCCAGCTCGACCTCGACGAGACTCGACTCGGTCAGCTCAGCGAGGTCAATGGCAACAGTGGCCGCGGCGACTTCGGTGACATGACGCGACGGTAGCGGCGATTTTTGCCGGCATCAAGGGCCCAACGACGGTATCTGCACGTGATATTCGAGCTGGCGCCCGATGGGACGGCTCATCGCCATTGATTGTCGAGGTCAGCAAGGCGACTGTGCCGTAGTCGCAGGCACAGTGCCGACGTTGCCACAGCACAGCTGCTGGAGGAGGGAGACGAAGCTTACAGGCAGGCGTCGGGCGTCATAGAGAGAAGGAAGAGGAGCGGGGAGAGCTGGTTGGGCCAGCTGCCACTACTGGCCGCTTGGGCCGTGCGCGAGTCGGGCCAGTGACTTGGTTGGCCCGTCGCGGTAGGAGAGGGAGGAGAGGGAGCTGGGCCTCGGTCCTGGCGGCCTAGGAGAGGGGAGGAGGAGGCCTTGGCTCGGGCAGTGTAGAGGGAAAGGGGATTGAGCCCATGCAGCTTTCCCCCTTTAAGAAAGCATTTCTCCATTTCCATTTTCCATTTACTTATGTACACTTACACATGTATATGTATATAGGTGAACATAGCTATACCATGTACAGATTTACACGTGTATATGTACCTATATTCAGGCTACGTGTTTACGTTTATATTGGGTTATTTTTGGTTTCCCAGAGAAATAAACTAAGCACTAAGACATGGTTGAAGTTTGGATATATGGTTTGGAAATCAAGGGGTCAAGAGAAGGTATTTGGTGGGTAGCAAATCAGGGGGTGGGGGTGTTCAAAGGGGTATTTGGTGGAGATGACAAAGAATAATTATTGGGTGGTGTCTGATCAAGGAATTGTTATCTTATGCCAAAATAAATTCTAGAGCAACAAACAAACATGCAAGCAATCGAATCATACATTCAAACAAGGCCTAGCTTCTATATGGTGGATTTTAATTCAAGATTTTTAGAAAAGTTTTTGGTTGGGCGGAAAAAATAGATTAGTCAAGTTTTAGTTGCTAATTTTAAAAGTTCAAATTTTTAGTAATTTTAATATGATGTAAAAACACTGGCGGTTACAACGTGACAGTTTTACATCGTGATCCTATACTATTTCTAAATTGGTATCCTAACCACTTTTGTATATTCTCTCTCTTATACACTTGCATTCCTACTCTTTTATTCTTAACACGCCCTTCCACTTTTAGATACGCGGACTCGAAGCGGCGTAACTTTACGTGGAACAGGGAGTTCTAAAAAGATTAATAGGATAAATTGGTAATTGTTGGAGATGGATTTTTTTCTCATCTTACCAAAAACAAGGATTAAGAAGGAATTTAGGGAACTCTTGGAGATGCTCTAATTTCGCTCCTATGTTACTTCCTCCATTTTTATTTGCATATCATATTAGATGTATCGTAGAAGTCAAATATTTCTACCTTTTACTAATAATTTTAGAAGAAAAAAATAAAGGTTTATAACATAAGATTTATACTTTTAGATTCATTATGAAGAATACATTAATATACCATTCATATTGATTGTAAAAATATAAGGATTTTTCGAAATGGATGGTCAAGTATGAAGTGTTTTGTACCAAAAAGTATGGAGTGTTATATGGTACTCCTCCCTTCCAATCTTCTGATCTTTTTACTCATATAAAGCGTGTTTTGATTTGCTTTCGTCTTATTCAAATTTTTTATGTAAATTATAAAACAAACAAAACATCATTACAATATCTTTAGTGATGTAATAAGTTATAACACAGTTTATATAAGTGGTAATATTTATTAAAAAAAAGTTGAATAAGGCGAGAGGTCAAACACGGTTTATATAAGTCGAAAAGAATTGCAAGTATTGTGGAACGGAGGGAGTATACTGTGTACGGCAGAGCTATCTGATCTGATAACTCTTTTTAATCCTGGAGATCGGAACTACAGTGGATTTCTCTCACAAATCTACTGTGCAACTACAGTACCAATCTAAAAGCCGTTCGATCCAGCAATAGAACATCCAGACCGTCCACGCGCCTTTCCTTCTCGAATACTCCAGCATCCACCAGCGACGCCTCCCACCAGCTCCCAAATACGTGCCGCCTCAGGACATCCCCGTCCGCCCGTGACCGCTCCTCCGTCGCCCACACGCGCCAGGTACCGGAGCCGCCTCCTCCGACCTCCGCCGCCACCTCCTCTCCACAGATCACCGGCGCCACGGCACATCACCCGCAACGCCGGCGCCTGCGGCGCAGGCCCACTCGGCTTCGTCTTCTCCCGTCCTCAACTCCAACGCCGCTGCTCCCGTCACCTGGCTTCGCTGCTGCCCAGCCGCTCGGCTTCTCCGGCGCCGCGGCGCGTCACCCGCAAAGCCGGCGCACGCGTCGCAGCCGCGAAGGAAGACGTGCTGCCTCCGGCATCCCCGTCCACCGCACCTCACGCCGCCTCCCGTAGCTGCCGCGCCGACCCTCCGCATCAGCACCTCGGTGGCGGCGCTGGTCCATCCATCAGCCGCAGGTTGCGCCGCTCTCGCCCTTCAGAGGACGCGCGCGCGGATCCCGCGTCCGCGGCGCTCAAAACCGACCCTGCAGGTCGCGCCACCAGACGCCAGCGCTCGGGAGCCCCGGCCCCGCCGCTGTTACCCGCGGCCTGGCCCGCTATCAGCACGGCGCGGCTGACTGGCGCGGCCGACGCGAGGCCTGCAGCGCGGCGCACGGACGCCAACGCCCGCGAACAGCACGGCCGCAACGCTGCCCAGGCGCGCAGCGCGCGCGCCCTGGGCACTGCCGGCGCAACCCGCGCGGCACCCCACAGGCGCAACCGCCGGCGCGGGCCCCCAGCACTCCTCCGGTCCTCCCGTCGCTGCCTGCGATGCGCTGGCTCGCCGGCGGCAGCGCACGGGCGCGCTGGCCGCGTCGGCGCGGCCGAGCAGCTCTCCATCAGCAGGCGCGCGCGGCCGTGGTCGGGACAGACCGCGTAGCGCCGCCACCGGAGCTCAGGCCACCGCCGGCCATCTTCCTCTCCCTCTCTGTTTCTTCGATGAAGGAAAACGAACGCGGACGACGAACACTGCCTCGGTGGTCCTCCGTGACCAAGAGACGTCCCTTCCTTATCCTCCTCCATGGGGCCCACGTGTCAGAGAAAGTGCCACCTCCTTTGCCCTTTAAATGGACTTGGTCCATTAGAATAAAAGAGGGTAAGAGAGTGGGTTCACCAGATCGGCTCATGGAGCCTGACCGCATGGACCGGTCAGTCAAACAGCAGCCTGGAACACGCGCGTCCGCACCTACGAAAATGCTACGGCCACCCAGGAAAGCGTACAGGAGGGGATGAAAATCTATTTTCCATGTGTCAGAAAATTTCTAAATAAACTAGGTCCACCCAATACCCTACCCATGCAATTTCACCCTCGATGCTTTTACCCAAAATTCTATATTTATTTCCAAATTTTAATTCATTTATAAATCCTTTATAAAACTTTTGAAATTCATAGCTCCTCCATCCTAACTTCAAATCACATGTTGCTTTACCTTTTAAGTAATATGATTATAATTGAAATTTTATGTTCAAATTTTTACGATGCTTACGAGGCTTAATTTATTAATTAAGTCCCAAATTTTACTATAGCTCGAAGGCTTGAAATTTCAGTAAGTCCAAATTTTTCCTATGGTTTGGAACTTTCAAAATTTCAAAGTTGTAGATTTTACTATAATCTGAGTCCCACAAAATTTACGACAAAATTTAATCAAGATTCATTTAATTTTTGGTATTTACATAATTATTATTATATCTTGAAGGTGTCATTTGTCCTCAAAATCCAAATTTATGTGTATACCACTGCAAACCTCATATGCTCATTACTTTTCAATTGCTTAATATTGTGCACTCCCAATCAATCCCTTGCATCCGCCAGCATCTGCTTTCGTCGTCGCCCTCTTTACAACCCAGTCTAGCCCTACAGTGGCCCACGAACGGCTACATTCGTCCTCAACCCTAAAGAACAGGTGTCACTATCTTTTTTCATGCTTCTAAATTACTAACCTCCATGTACATTGCTTTCCATGTTAATTACATCCAAATTTTCATTTTACCGATACCAATATAATTGTATTTTACACTATTATTTCACGTAGAGATATATGCTTATTGTACAGACTTATCTTTTGCTTCCATGTACAATCATATAAAATGTTGCATTTCTGCCTTCCTGACCCGTGCTGGGAGTATACTGTGTACGGCAGAGCTATATATACATGTTTTCATGCGCTCTGACTACCCTAAACTGGTTGGCCTTACAGAATCCACGTTATTTTATACTCCGCGCGTTGGAGATTGCCGAAGCTCCTGGGAGTGACTGTCGGATGGACCACCTGCTTGAAAAGGATACCCGGAAAATAGACGAAGATCAAGAATCGGGGAAACTAACAAACGCTACGCAAATCCTGGGCATCGTCTCCGTGCTCGTTGCGACCGTGACATTTGCAGCAGCTTTCACTCTCCCCGGAGGCTACCGAGCTGACGGAGCTCCCAACCTCGCCGGAAGCTATCTTTTCAACGCGTTCGTCGTCGCCGTCGCCTTGGCCTTCATCTGCTCCTTGCTTGCCACCAGCGGGCTGATCTACGCCGGCTTCCCGTCGGTTGACTACTCGATCCGCGCGAGGTATTCCGACGGATCCAATGACCTGATGCAGAGCTCAGTGAGAAGCTTGGCTGTTGCCTTCGCCTTAGCCGTGTACCTGGAGATGGCCCCTGTTGCTCACAAAACTGCAATAGCTGTGTGCGCCATCGTTGGTGTAGGACTGCTGCTGCAAAAACTTCGAAATTCGTCAGGCGATTGCGTTGGCAAATACCATCCGGATCAGACTGGGACTTCGCGCGGCTCCGATCTTCCTAATATTTGCCGGAATTTTCCACAGGTTTTGGTCCTTGATAATCATATTCTCCCTGCCTGCATTTTGGAGGATCCATCGTACCAAATGACTTGATAAATTCAGTCAACCAAGTTGGTGGGCGTAGATGCTGTAATGATATACTCCATATGATGAACAGCTACGCACCATGTTTCTGATTCTGAATTATCTTCTTATACATGGTTAGATGATTGTCGTTTAATTTGTCAGAACATTATATAATACTGCCAAACTATATTGTACGTATTCAAGTTTATTCAAGTTTTATGAACAAAGAGTGTTCTGAAACTCTGCAAACATGGCTTTGTTAGTTTGCAGCTCTAGCAACATTTGTACTGATGCAGATAGACAGCATATTGTAGTTTCGGATAAGGTTCGTCTGGGTGGACCTCAGGCAAGCAAGTGTGGAAGTTGTCAGTTTTGTTTCTTTTTTTAGCATGAATTGCATTGATATAGTAGCATTATAGCATGGCATAGAGACATATCAATGAACACAGTTTTAGTGAAATAAGGACTCTGTTAGAGAGAGGAGTCAAAATAGAACACAAAGATTACAGTCAAAAAAAAAAAAATACCTTCTCATGTAGCCCTGGTGTTTTCTAGCTCTGCCAATGACGCTTAAGTTGTAACGCGCAGCCCACCGTCAGAGGTAGCTGTGCCGAATATTGGCTGCACGTTTAAAGAGAGAGAAGATGCCAATTCAGCCAAACACACACACACACACAGAATGGCTCAATGGTAGAGCTTACTGTCAGTTTCTACATCAGGTTCCAATGAAGCTGCCTGTTTCTACATCAGGTTACCAATTTGGTGTTCCTGTGTAGTGCATGTAATGCCCAGGCAATCAATTTAACAAAAAATGCTTTCAAGTTCCAAGAGTCTATATCGTTCCTATCCTGAATAAATTATTGTTCTTTTTAAAGAAACCAAATAAACCATTTTTAGATAATGGATTCCAGCATTCAGTTACAGGATACAGAAGTTCATTGTGACCACATCACTGAAGTTGGCAAAGAAAGAAGTTGGCAATTGGCATCTTTGACGTGACCCTTGAAAAATTGATAGCTACTATGCAACTCTGCATCCCACATAGAACCTGTCTTATAGTATAGCATGGGAATTTTCGAATTTTGAAGCTTGATCCACATTGCATCCAATCAAGCAACACACAACATATACAACTACAAGATCGCAACTGCACAATGAACAGAGCTTTGGAACTTATCTCCATAGCAATGCAATGGAGGCGGGCAAGTCGACATCGTCGTCCACAATAAATTTTGGATCTCATTGATAGAAACTTGTCTGGCATGAACTGATGGTACCCTTTAGTCTACTGATTCAAGTACCCAAGTCAATCCCTGGCGCGAATAATACACACAACACCGTTCAAGCTCTTCAGTAAGTTACTTCATCAGAGCAACAGCCAAGTGTGCCTAGTTGGCATCTACAACGTGCTCCTTGCAAGTTTGCATCCTCCAGAGAACCATATAGTGGGGATAATATAAAATTCTAAATTTTGAATCTTGATCTACATTGCATCCAATCAAACAACACATAACATATATACAACTACAAAAAAAAAAAAAAAAACTACAAGATGGCAACTGCGCAATGAACAGAGCTTTGGAACTTATCGGAATCAAAAAGCTTTGGAACTTTGGAACTTATCTTCTTCCTGCAGCAATGGCGGTGGCCAGATCGACTTCGCCGTGCACCTCGAAGAAATGCCAGCTCGTCTAATTGAACGCGCGGGCGAACCAGTCGTCTTCATCCAGATCCCCCGTCTCGCCGACCAGCTTGTCGCACGCAGACCGCTCTGCGGCGAGGACATGCGCGGCCCAGGCGGCTCTCCTCGGCCTGCAGCTTGTATCGCGCGGAAGCTGTCGCCGAGCACGGAGACGCGGCGCAGCTGCGCGCGCGGGGAGACTTGGTTGGCGGCGAGGAGCGCGTCGTAGAGGGACGGCCTCGCAGTGGGGCATGTAGAAGAGCGTGGGCGCCTCCATGCGACGGGGGAGGACTCCAAGCTGCCGACGCTGAGGAGGCCGAGGTGGCGTCGGGGTGGAGTTCGGGAGGAGGCGGCGGCGGTAGAGGCGGCGGCGACGAGGCGGGAGACGCGGGCGGGATCGAGGGAGGCATCGGAGGGGAACCACCAGGGGACCGGGGTCACGGGGAGAGGCGGAGGAGCTTCGGGGTGGCAGGCGGTGGGTGGGCCCCACCTCATCGCCGGCCGCGGCGGGCGGACGATGGTCCAGTCGCTGTGCGGCCGCCATTGGTTGATTTGGGAATTGGGACTGGGAAACGGCGGTGGGATGCTCTGATGTCGTCTCACCCCACCACGCCAACTCGCTTTCAAGGGTGTTCTTGTAAGACTTGGGATGTAACCACCAAATTTTTTATGTGAAAATATAATTACCCAGTCCCACTTCTCAGATCAGGGCCTTTTTTTTTTTTTTTGACACAACTCAGATCAGGGCCTTAATTCCACTAAAAAAAGATCAGGGCTTTATTTTTTAATACATGCATATATCTAAGAGATGTTTTGCTCAAATTGAACAGCTAAGAATGAGACACAGCTTTACCTCACATAATCCTCGATGAATGAAGGAAAACATAGTTCGGCAAACATAGTACTTATACAGAAGCACGTGTGGGTGAATCTGGAAAGTATTATAACTCCCTTTGGCAAACTTAATATCTTAAACAGAGTATATAGTTTGCATACGCGTAACTTACACACATGGGCGGAGCTAGTAGTGGGGCTAGTAGGGCTCAAGCCCCTAAAATCTAATAATCAAGGTTAATTACTATAGAAAAAATAAAAATCATCATTAAATCTTCACGTGTAAATTAATATCTTCTTTGTTTATTTTTACCTAAAATTTTTCGGGCCGTCCACAGAAGCATGATTTATTACATAGATGCATGCCTTGCAAAAGCACAACTACATATGCATTCTTGGGCAAAAAGGAACGCGGCCAGTCTAACATTCGCATTCCTTAGCAGAGGGACAACAGGTCGGTATTCAGTCGAGACGTGGAGGGTAGAAGCGCATGAACATCTCTGTAGTTGGGACTAGCAGCCCCTTGAGGACTTGCAGGTCAGGCCCCTCATCAGGTAGATCTACATAGAAACTGCCAGAAACAACTTCAAACTCGGCACAGATTTCCTTCTTTTCACATATGCGTTTCTCCAAAGGAACCAAGACAAAAAGTTTCCCGTTAACCACATCAAAATCAGCGAAGACTTGCGTGAGACATTTGTCATCACCTCTGTGAAGAAGACAAAATGAATGTGGATACTTCTTTGCACGCTCCAAATCAATCCCACCACGATTGGCACGCAGCTCCGCTAGCTTTCCATCAGAGAATGGGGTTAGTCCCACCTTGTTGGGTGACTGATTATCAGCATTGTTCATACGGTGGATATCCAGCACCCTCTTCTTGAACTTGTTGAACCGGCGAGCCATCTCATCAGGCTCACGCTTCTGGTTAAAAGCCTTACACCGTGACCAGCGCTCATACAGCTCCCACAGGGACTCATCTGACTCGAGGTCCTCCTCCTTTGGCACCAACTCCACCTTACCTGCACCTGGCTTGGACAAATAAACAAGAAAAAAAAATCAAAATGCAATTTAATTCGCAGGTCCAATGCAATGGTTCAACACCCAAAACAGTCATAATATGTTTACCTTTTGATGATCCGGTTCGGGGGCTAGGTGCGTCCATGGCGGTGGGAAGTGCAGCCGTGCCGTGGGGTACGGCGGCGGCGGAACGACCTCCGCTTAAGCGAGGAGCATCAGATGTGGCCGCCACTGCCGGCTCCGGACCCAGAGAGAGGGCCCTCCGCTCAGCCAAGCGGGCGACGCGACAGGTAGCCGCCGCAGCTGACCGGGCGGCTCCGGCGAACAGCAGGAGGAGGGTTTTTCGATGCCATGGCCATGGCCAACGATGGATGATCTGGTTTCCCAACAGTGCCGCCGGCGTCCTTCTTAACGGGCCCAGTTCTTGGAAAGAGGCCGAGGCCCAGGAAACTTGAGAATTTGCAGCTGGGAGCTTAACGACGCGGCCCAGTTTCCATTAGTCTCCCAACTTGCCAGAGGCAACCACTACAGAAATTTTCAGTTTCTCCTCAGATTTTATTTTCCTGCCCAGAAACACAATGGAACAGGGGGAGGAAGAAGCAGATTACAGAACAACAAATCTCAGGATCGCAGGGTCCCAAGCAGAGCGGACAATCCTGATCCTGCCTTTGCAAGAATCTCACGGCAATAAGTGAATAGAATAGAATAGAATCTTGCCTTTGCAAGAATCTCACAGCAATAAGTGAATAAAATAGAATAGAATCTAAAACGTACATGAGTTTCCAACACACCGTTGGTGTGCCTGTAATTGCTTTCCTTCTCTTGATAAAAACCCAGTAACGGATTTTAACCAACAACAAGAAGAAGAGATTCAACCTACACGGCATCTTAACCTTATATATCAAGGTTGTGTGCCAACGCGCTTGTGGCGTAGTGGTAGCGCTCCCGTCGTGGAGGCTACCCGCCTAGGTTCGAACCCCAGGTTCGGCTGGGTCGTGGCACCGGGGTTTTTCCCCCAAGTCACCCGGATTATTTACGGGCGCCTCTCTTCGCGTTATACGTTCAACGAAATATTACGACGAACTTCGTTGCCTCTCGAAGGACGCGAACTTTCATGTCTGTGTGTAGATGTAGGTCTGTTTGTTCACATGTAGTGTGTGGGGTGTGGTGTGCGTGTGTAGGTGTGAGTATGTATGTGAACAGATTCTACAATTGTACCCGGATGAGAGGCATTGCAAAAAAAAAAAAAAAAAAAAAAAAATCAAGGTTGTGTTTACTTCTCATTCTTTAAACTTCAAAAAGTGTCACATCAAATATGTCGGACCATGTAGGAGCACTAAATCAAATAATGTATACATGTTTTGGGCTAGTCAAACTTAAGAGTTTGATCAAATTTGTAGAAAATAGTATGTATAAATAGTTATTTCTCGCGGACCACCTCGGCATTACCACGCCGCCGCGAAACCACCGCCGTCCGTCTTGTTTGTCACCTCGTCGACCGCGGGCGGGGCGTCGACACTCGACAACGGCCGGGTCAAGTCCCCGGCATCGACCTCGTTGGCCTCTGCGATCCCTCCTAACGCGCGCCGCCGTGCTGGAGCAAAGGCTTGCGGGCCGTCCCGCAGCTTCAGCTCCAACCTCGCCCGCGACGCCCGCTGCGCCGGGCGCGGAAAAGGCACCCCGCCCTCGCCGCGAAAACCAAAGGGATGCAGCAGGGCGGTGCCTTCACGGTTCGCGTCGCCGCAGCTGATGTCGGTGGTTTCGGATGGCGCTAGTGGCAGATGATGACACGACGGTCGGGCGGCGGCGGAGCTACGACACGAGCGCCGGCGATCGAGGAAGTCTGGCAGGCCAAGCTGGAGTGCAAATTAAGTCCTGGGCTGCCAGGCAACGCGCTCCCGCCCAGTGATCCATCCACCACACATTCTTTATTTGTTCATTCTTATCAATGAAGTGATCTGCAGTCTTGATGATTGTATGAATTATAATCACTCCCTTCCTCTTCCCCTGCCTCTCGGTCTCAAAAAGAGAATACAACAGAAGAGAGCAGAGGAGAAAAAACCGACGGCGACGCCACGCCCTATGGCGTCGTATACCTCCTTTCAGGCGTCGGTGATAGTCTCCTCTATGACTTTAGGCTTGCCCCTATCCTCCTGGTGTAAACCTAGCTCCACCTCTCTGGAGCTAGTGGTGGCGGCGTCGGTGACGTCATATCCTCTTGAGGGCACCACTGTGGAGGGCAGATTCTAGCTCCTACCTCCTTCGACCTCCTTTCCCCTGTCCTTGTTGCCACCTCCCTCCCATACCCTCTTCCTTGATGTCTCCTTGTTCCTTGTTTCCTTCCTTTGTGTGTGTCTCCTTGTTTTCTATATGTGAATCTAGTCCTAGCTGTCGGGCATTGATGTTCCTAGACGAGTGTCCTCCTCTAGCGCCTCTGCTCCGTCGGGAGGTGTTTCCACCGCTGCCGCCGCTCCCCCCATGGTTTCCTCCCCGTCGAAGGCGTAGAATGGTGGTACGTGGGCCTGGATGTGTTGTGTGTCTCACTATCAGTTTCAAGGGAGGTCGTCATGTCCAGTGATCTTGGGTTTGTGTGTATTTCACCACTCTTAGTCCCCATTCCACTAGCCTGGTCCTCAGTTGGAGGACGACAATGGAGCGGTGTAGTTACGAGGATTGGTGCACGACACAATGACCAAAGTGATACCGGCGAGTATGTTTGTTTGGCGGTGACACAAATCGACGATCGGCTGGCATCTCTCGGCTTGTCACTAGGGTCATCTTCGTAGTTGTGTGTTGTTGTGTTGCTCCTGTTAAGTGTCCTTGTACTCCCTCTCCCTCTCTTCTTGTACTTTTTCATGTTTTTTCTTGACCTTCAAGGGTCATCTCCCATCTTTGTGGAGTTGTGTTGTAATCTCCTGTAGTTGTTAACCTTCTCAAACCTCCGTAAATCTGCCACTTTGGACACCTTTTTAATATAAATTCAGGTGGGGCTTCAAACCCCTCTGGTGACTTACTCAAAAAAATTATTCATTTTTAACTAGGTACAAAGGATATATATAAACAATAGCAAACCAGCAGAGATAGGTATATGAACTAGTGGGGAGGCGCGCCTTTGCGCGCCAGCCCTCACCGTGGTGGAACTGGGTAGAATAGGACTATTGCTATTTGGGTAAACAATGCAAAGTCTTAAGAGGCAAGGTGAATTAGCTGAAACTGAACAAATGAGTCTGATACGCAATGGAAACGTCATAGAAGTGTTATTCTAGGCGATCATGGATGTGCGTAAATATATCTTACATATTAACCACAAGAATGCTAGATTTGGGACAACGTGGTTTGCTAATTATACAACTCCAGTGCGGATACATAAGGTTTGTTAACTGTTTTTTTTTTTAACATCGTGTAGGGTACAACACAATGGTCGATGAATGCTAACTGGAAAATTATATGGGCTTAGGCTGTCCAGATCATGCAGCTTCCTTTCTTCTAATATTATAGGTCGCACTGCAATGTTTCAAGACTCAAATCCGTTTCATCGATTTGTATTTGAAATTGTCGGGAGTTGAGCTTGTAAAACAGTTAGAAGATATCATCGCTGAATTTTGGCAGGAGAAGGAAGAAACCATAAAAAGCTAGAAGAGTTGAAAACAGTCAAGTGTAATGACCGACAAAGTATACTGAAGGTCTGTTTAAACAGTCAAGTAAAAGAAGGGAAGAAAAGACCTCATGCAGTAAAGTTGTGCCTCTTTGATCTCTGGACTGAAATACCAGCGGCAAACGTTTCCTCCTGTAACCTGGGGGTTACCTGCATCACCAAACCAATGTGTAAATGACGAGGTAGTAAGAATAAGAAACATGAGTGTTAGTTTTGGTTTGTAAAGAAAACCATATAGCTTCCTTGGTAGGCAACCAACGAACAGAACTGTAGGAGGGTTTCCCTGAGCTACATTTCAAACATTGAAGCCTGTTGCCTGGTCAACACATAATGTTACCACGAGCTCCTTGTCACTGCAAATTCCATAGATCAGGTATCATGGAAAAAGGAAGAACTAAACAGATGAGGTGGCTGTTATAACATATAGTGGACATACGCACTGTAAATCCCTGACGGTGATCTCTCGAAAGGTTACAACTCTCTCTTTGCTTTGGATTTGTACAGGTCGGCTTTGATGGATGTAATCATGCCAATAACATCTGGACAACAGGGACATGACTGAACATTTAGTTTTTTGGAACATAAAGGGTGAGGTAAGAAAGCGTACAGAGAATAAAAAGAGCGAGCAGGTTAGGCACCAATGTACTTAGTCAATGCTTAACAGGATTGTCCATGGTAATATCCTTTTCAGACACCATCATGACCTTAAAATTTTTCTACAAAACTATGCCATCCCTCTTGAACTTCTGTTCGGCAAATTGATTGGTTCTTTTGTCAAACCTAAAAAAACCATGAAATATTTTTAAAAGATCGCAACAGATCCAAGATATCAGGAGGCAACAGGTGCATTAAACATATTAACTAATTCAGGAGATTTTTCTTGAGCCTTTCATATTAGAACAGAAACCCCACATAAAAAAAAGCAACTGGATAAGAGTGGCATAACAAATTCAGAGAATTTTTTATGTACCTCTTCTGCATTGTTGCTTTGGCGGCACTTTTTCTTAGCTGTAATCCATCAACAAAACTATCTGAACTGCAGCACAGTAACGAGGATGTTATGAATTGAAGAGGAACTCAGCAGTGACAACTGAAAATATAGGCAACTATATATATTGCCCAAGAAGGAAAAAAAAGTCTACTGACCAGACTAAGAGGAATGTGTAGGCTGTTGATAGATAAATGGCAGACACACGAAGAAACGTACTTAACCTAAGAAGGAGAAGCATTTAACTGTGTACTCTTTGCATCCTAGGAAAATAAGCTCACTTTTTAGAAATCAGGACATTTTCTAAAAAGTCCAGATTTGTAAGTACTCTTTGCATCTAATAGTTGTCGAACAGGTTTCTAAAAGTGAGCTTGAAACATACAAATCTGGTTTTCCCTGGACTATTAGATGCAAAGAGTATATACTTAAATCTAGACTAATTAGTTCCTCCTGTATTTTCAAACCAGTGGAACTAATGTATTAGTTCCTCCTGTATTTTCAGAATTCCCAATGCAAAGACAAGAGCAGACCATGGAAAATATTAATTTGGTTGTATTGGGAATTCTGGTGAGAAGGTAAACCAATTTAGCATCAATTTTTTGAAGTAGGCTATGCAAATCTAGCATTTTGTATGAGACCAGATTCAGTAGGCAAACATATTAGTGCTAGGCTGCCAGGTAATCATTGTTTACCTCCAAACAAACATATTAGTGCAGTATGTTGCTTATTCGCTTCAATTCGGCATCAGACAACATGGTAGGAAGGTTGAGATGATCCACCTGTAACAGAAATAAGGACTATATATATTAACTGCAGGCATATCACACAAAAAACCTAATTGATGCAGAACAAAGATATGTCTGCACAAAATATAAAGAATCATGTTTTTTTATTAACATTGGAGTTAGTCTATCATATCTGGAGTTAGAGTTAGTCTATCATATCTGGACTACGTAAACCACTCAAGAGAATTTGGTAAAGGTGAATGTTGCCTCTGAAATATGATTACTACAAATATGATGACTGGCTGCCCCTGTACCCATTGAGAAAACTGGTGAAACACTAAAGCTAAATAGAATAAACTAAAGATTAGACGCATGGTAAAACAGCAGAGGCCGAAGGTAACAAACCACAGACCCCATATTTATGTAAGGAATTGGGAAAACAAAAGGTCCCAATGTATGCGCTAAAATAATCAAGGCGACGAATCAGCTTTACAGATGCTTCGTACCATTCATAGCAGCCTGAACTTTGGAAAAACTAATTCCATAATGGGCGACATGCTCAATCAAGAGGAACTAACCAGCATGAGTTGGGAAATGAACACCCCATGGGCAAACGACAACAAAAGAATATGACCACAAATTAAGAATGCATTGCAGGTTAGTATGGGTGCACTAAGCACTTCTTTTTCAGAAATGACCAAAAAACACTTTTTATTCCAGTTTATTGCTACATATGCAAATAATATGCAGATAAGCCTGTGAAGGGGGATTGCTAAAAAGAAGCATGCAGCAGGTTTTTACGTAATCACCATATATCTGTAAAACAGAGAACCCTAGCTCCATGACAAACCCTCAGCGTTGATCAGCTGAACTTATGTCCCTTAGAATTAACGAAGGCTCCAAATAATATGTCCATCATAATTCAATTTATATTATTCACTAAGGAAATTACAGTACCTACTAAACTTATAGCAGGCTATTGTTACGCTGTGAGCATCAAGACTTAAAATAATATGAGACATGAATAATAAAACCGTGGATTAAGGGATGGGCTTGCTTACCTGTAGCTCAAAATCGAGATACCTCAGCCCAGCACTGAATACACATTTACAAAATTAAATTGCAAGCTTCCCGATTCAATCAAGGCCGGCCAAAATTGGACACAAGGAATAATAAACGGTGAAAGCCGCCCATGTCTTGCAGGCAACCTATAATTAAAGAAACACAAGTTTAAAAGAATTGAAATAAACAATATAGGAATTGGTAGGAATGAGGATTCAAGAAAATGAAAGGGTGGATGTCATGACCCAAAAAGGGATCGCCGGAATAGGGCCCAACAAGGGAAACGCAAAAACCGCCCGGGGGCCAAGGCCCACGAGCGCCTTGCCACGCTACAGGGCTGGGCGCCGCCGCCGCCCGCCGTATACGCTTGCGCCACGTCGGTTTAGCCGCAATTAAGTAAGGAATATTTAAGGAATAAAGATAGGAATAAAATAGGGAATAAATAGATTGCTTGTAAAAAGAGGAATTCCAATCTATAAGGAAACCTCTAGATCTTTCTTAACATGCAAGTCTCCCTCGGACTATAAATACAAGGGGCATGTAGTCGGTTAAATCTTAAGAAGAAATTAATTAAAGGGGTAACTCCCAACAGCTCTCAAAACCCTAGGCTCTCTCTCTCTCTTTCCAGCGGCGTCTTGCCCGCCGACCTCGCCACCAAGACGCCATCGCCCGCGCGCCGTCGCGCCGCCCAAAGGCGACGCCGCCGCCCGTGTCCAGCGCGCGCCGCCGCTCCGCCGCCGCCCCCATCGTCGCCGGGAGCTGCTGTTCACCATCATCGTCTTCTTCCTCGTCGTTCTTCATCAGCCTCGTCATCTACGTCATCGCCCGCCAGGATCAGCCCCGCCGCCCGTCAAGTTCGTCGTCGACATGTCGGACCGCCCGGAATCCATCGCCGGCTCGGCGGCGGGCATCACTAGTCAGCGCCGCGTGCGCCCGAGAGCGGAAGGCTGCGCATGCGGCGCTAATTTAGTTAGCGATTACACGCGCACTAGTATCGATAGCGGCGCACAACCTTTGGTTCCACTGTGCGGACTTATTATGTCAATTGGCCAAGTTTTTTTAGCCCAAATTGTTTTCTCATTTCTCTGTCTAGCATCATTGTGCCAAAAATTAATTGTTTACAGGCTAATTTGGAGGGCATATTTTGAAAAAAGGCAATTGCCGTAAAACCATTGCCCCGATCGGGGCATATTTTTTAAAAGACACTTAGTCCAAAACTCATTGCCAAGTAGGGGCATGCTTTTCAAAAAGACAGTTGCCCCCAAAACCCATTGCCTAGTAGGGGCATGCTTTTCAAAAGACATTTGGCCCAAAACCCATTGCACAGGTAGGGGCATGCATTTAAAAGGACAGTTGCCCCAAAACCCTAAATTTAATAATCCAAACGACATGAACCCTAATCTCGAAGAAACGTTATGAACCCTAATCTCACCAAAAACCATAAACCCTAATCTCAGCAAAAGCCATGAACCCTAATCCCAACGAAAAAGACATGAACCCTAATCTCAGCAAAAAAGACATGAACCCTAATCTCACCAAAAGCCATGAACCCTAATTTCAGCAACGCCATGAACCATAATCTCAGCAACGCCATGAACCCTAATTTCAGCAAAGCCATTAACACTAATCTCAACAAACGCCACGAACCCTAATCTCAAACACCATGAACTCTAATCTCAACAATGCAATGGACACTAATCTCGGCAAACACCCTGAACCCTAATCACAAAGAACGCCATAAACCCTAATCTCGGCAATGCAATGAACCCTAATCTCAACAAACGCCAACAACCTAATCTCGGCGACGCCATGAACCCTAATCTCGGCAACGTCATGAACCTAATCTCAAAGAACGCCGAAAACCCTAATCTCATCAAACACCATGAACTCTAATATCGGCAAAAGCCATGAACCCTAATCTCACAAACACCATAAACCTAATCTCGGATACGGCGTTAACCTAATCTCGGCAAACGCCATCAACTCTAATCTCAAAGAAAACTTTACACTCAAAATTTGAAACTTTTTACTCCAAAGATAAAAACTTTGTACTCTTAGATGTAAAACTTTTTACTTTAAATGTAAATCTTTGTCATCACGAAAATTATATCAAAATATATCCAACATGGATCTAGTTTTATAGATCTCGTTATAATAAACACGATGGTGTAAACGGAATTGAAAACAGATGCTTGATCGAGAAAGTTATTACATTTTAAAGAGAAACGAAAGAAAAAGGACGCGGGACCCACCCACGAACCCAGCGCATGCGTCGCTCCTGCTCCTACGCGCATGCATCCGGCTCGCGCCACGCGGCGTCCGTGTGCCAGCAAAAGAAGTGGAGCACGCGCCATATAGCGTTGGGTGCCGGGGCCATACTGCCCGCATGACTACACGGCACACGCGGCGCTAGAAATGGAACCGGTGCAGCGCGCCCGGCAAAGACCGTAGCGGCGCATGCGAGTAGTACCCAAGTGGATCAATTTTTCATGTCCGGGCTTTTCAATGGGCCAAGATTTCTCTTTTTTTTTTTTTTTTTGGCCCGTATCCATTTCTGGTTTCTCTTATTTAGCATCATTGGGCCGATTTTCTTATTTCTCCTGTCAACCGTCATTGGGCCACAAAAAATAATTTGTGTACAAGCTAAAATTTTCTCTTTAGGGACATCGGATTTGTGGGTAAAATAAAAGGCGGGGGATGGTTTCACATCCATATGGAAGTAAAAGTACAAAAACAATGTTTCTAAATACCATAAATCTTATGTCCATCAAATAAAAATACTTATACTATGTTAAAAAAATGGAAGAGAGCTATAATGAAAAAAAAGGAGAAAAACAATTACAATTTATTTCTGACATTTTTGTATTTCTAAAAAGGATAAAACTAAAAGGTAAAAATGTTGCTTCTGTTCTCTTCAAGACTTGCAAAATAATGAATATTCCTGAAAAAAAAGCAAATTTGATTATAAAAATATAAGCTTATATCAAACTTTTCATTTCTATATTACACACTTTGAATGACTAGGGTTTTTAAAAAAGATTGTCCTGCTACATTAAAAACTTTATACTTAGAATGAATAAAACATTAAATCATTAGGAAAAAAATAAAACGATGTTTGGAGACCAAAGTACCACATTAGAAAACTTTATATTGGTAGGTTGAAAACTTGATATTAGTAGATATTTTTTTGATAGGTTTCACATGCTGAGTGTGTTTTCTTTTCTAGGGACAGACTTGATCTAAGGATCTTATCTCTTGGCTGTCAAACTACACAAAAGATTACAACTAGAATAGTCAGGGAACATGTATTGACATTTAAAAGGCCACTGAGAACTATGACGCCTACCAAAAATTCCAAATTGAGGTCCGGGGGTCGATTTATCAATAAAATTTCTGACAGAGCCGTCGACTGTCACCATCTGAGCAATGAGCGACCTACCAACATTAGTGGAGTGGGTTTTTGACAAAACTTTTAGTCATTTTCTCTTCAACATTAACAAAAGTTGCTGCTTGTAAATGCTATCTCTCAGCAGAAATGAATGACAAAAGGTGGCAAAGCAATAGCTAAAACAGAATTCCTAAAAAGCCCTCAAAATAGAACTCAAGTAGAGATGAAGAAATCTATATGCACTAAAGGATGAACAAAAGAGCGGAGTGCCATTGCCAACCAATCCATCGAATGAAGCCTAACTGATCTGCTCAAGAACAACACTATCCATTGTTCCCACAACAGCCCTAGCCGACACCTACATTACCCAAAACACACCGATAGAGAGAGAGAGAGATAGGCATGAGTAGTAGGCATCAACAAAATAGACAAGTAGTCTTTGGTTGGAGTAAGTTCAGCACTTAGATCCATACTTTCTATTGCTACTAATTCATGCACCCCTGCTTGACTGCTCTACACAACACCGAAGAAAAGAAATGTGTCAATAGCCAAAAAAATGTCCGGCAATCACACGTAGAAATATACAAAGAGAGATAGACTCTCAAACAAACTCACACAGAGGGTACACACTCAAACCAAAACTAGGATAAACAGAGGAGATAAAATAGAGAGAGACAAATAGAGGGAGAGAGAGAGGCACACACAAACACAACAGAGACATACACACTTACACGGAGAGAGGGAGACAAGGAGAGAGAGAAAGACAGAGATAGACACACACACACGAGAGAGAGAGAGAGAGACAACAAACATTGTTCACTATAAAACACGGCCATTCACTAAAAAATTGTACTGTTACGTTAAGAACTATGAACTATGACACTATAAACATTGTACTTGTTAGGTTAAAAAGTTTTCTATGTAATAGTAAAAAGTTTTCTATGTAATGGTATAAAAGTTTTATAAATTCGAGTGTAAAAGTTTTCAACCTATCAGTACAAAGTTACTAATGTTGTAGTCTAAAGTTTTGAACCTAGCAAAGAAAAGTTTATTAATACTTAGTCTAAAGTTTTTAACCTAGCAGTATATAGTTTGTAAAAAGTTCAAAAAGTTTATCATAAAAATAGTTCAAAGTTATTTAATTAGCATTACAAAGCTTGCTATGTCATGGTTCAAAGTTTTGTAACATCGAGTGTAAAGTTTCAACCTATTAGTACAAAGTTGCTAATGTTGTAGTCTAAAGTTTTGAACCTAGCAAAAAAAGTTTATTAATACTATAGTCTCAAGTTTTTAACCTTGCAAAGATATAGTTTGTAAAAAGTTCAAAAAGATTATCGTAAAAATAGTTCAAAGTTATTTAATTAGCATTACAAAGCTTGCTATGTCATGGTTCAAAGTTCTCAGAAACATCGAGTGTAAAGTTTTCAACCTATTAGTACAAAGTTGCTAATGTTATAGTCTAAAGTTTTGAACCTAGCAATAAAAAGTTTATTATAAAAGCTTGCTATGCCATGAACTCAAGGCAGACAAGTCAAAAGATTGGTTTGATGCACAGTCAATAAAGGCAAAGGCAGAAACAACAGCACAGTCAATAAAGTATTACCAGGACAAGTGTCTATCTTTATGATAGCTTTCTGCATGTACCTCAGATTGGTTTGATGCGGGCTTTAAACTCTCTCTCTCTCTCTCTCTCTCTCATACAAGTTGTTAACAAAGATTAAGACAGAGATCAAGTATCACAGTTTGTAACCTTTAGTGGACCACATTTGACATCTCTGCAAAATGCTTTTTTGTATACGACTATTTGACCATGTGGATTCTTTCATTGATACTAGTATATACATGGCATGAATGGTACCAGCAGCCATATTCAGATGTTTTTTTTTAGAAAAAACTAGATGTTAGGTTCTACTGTGAGCACCCATGAAGATATTTGCTTTTTACGAAAAATTATTGCACAGTTACTTCATTGCCACTAAAAGCGATGGTCCCTTGACACACCGAAATCACCGAGAAAATCTAGTTTTTACTATAGTTTCTTTGCGGTACTTTACAATCCTACAAGTCAAATATGGGTGACACGGAATTGATTTCAGAGGAGATTCAGTCAAACCTGAAATTAATACCACACATATGACATTGTCAATTGTGAATTTGGAAATGTTCAGAGGTTCAATTCAAAATGAAATCCTTTCCACAAGACCCAAAATGGGCCGCAACGAAGTTACTCTTTGGTTAACTAGAAATGCTGATTTTATTCACTCATTAAGGATATATAATAATGCCTGAAAAGGCCTCCAAAGTTGCATTTGGGACAGTTGAAGATGAGAAATTGGAGGGAACCAAATCTTATGCTGTGCATACAGCTAGAGATTTGGTTCGAGCCAACACTCACCTTCAGCTTATGGTGCAAGGCAGAGTTCAGTTTCCTAATCTTGTGTTGTGCAAGGCAGAGTTCAGTTTACTACAACTCTTACCTTCAGAGCTAGCTAATGAAATGTTTGGGTTTTAGCTTATGGTGCTGCTACCCTTTTATAGGGACTAAACCTGAACTAAGAGCAGGCTGGAAGAAAAGAGTTAAAAAAAGATTATAAAGACAGGTGCAAGACTTAGGTTTCATACAGCCGGTGTTCAATTGAAAGAAAATATCAAACTTCAAGAAATGAGAACAGCTATTATTGCTATTATTGCTTCTTCTACTATAAGTCTACAGTGGATAGTACGGATCATAGAAGATCTGCATGCAAAAACAGTTAGGAATATGTTTTTTTAAGGAAAAATGAATGATCAATACATTTACATGTTAGTTCAATCAAACATATATTGGTCAAAAATGCATATGCATCAGAAGTTTTAACATCTAGAATGGAGCTTCAACCACAGGGGCAACAACAGGGGCAACAACATTGACTGGAATTTGTCTAGAAATTCTATAAAAATAAATGTTTCAAACATGTTTATAAAATATGGGCACAAACCATTCAGTACAGTGATTGAGATGCAATCATGAGGTTTATAGTTATAAAGCAAAAAAGACAAGCTGTGCAATTAGTGGTGTACCAAAGTTGAAGCTATGGTTTATACCGTAAATAATGAGTTGAAAATAACTCTTTGAATTTCTATATCTACTCTATCTCCCTCTATCTTGCTCTCTCTACTCTCTCTCTCTCTCTCTCTCTCTCTGCATTTCTGTTTCTATATATCTCCCTCTCCCTATGCCCCTCACTTACTTTCTCTCTCCCTATACTCATCCGTCTCCCCCGTATATATCACTTTGTCTCTCTCTCTCTATCTCTCCCCAATCAACAATTTGTAGGGGTATGCTATTTTTTTCCTAAAAAATGCCACAAAACCCCCATTGGCTAGTAGGGAAGTTTTTTATTTAAAAAACCCCAAAAGCCTAAAAAACTTATTGCCTAGTAGGGGATATGCTTTTAAATTAAATAAGACAAAAAAACCCGAAAACAAATTGTCTAGTAGGGGGCAATAAATATAATTTTCAAAAAAAGAAATACCACAAAAGCCCATTGCCTAGTAGGGGGCATTCTATTTTCATCCTAAATCAAAATTCCTCAAAACCCCCATTGCCTAGTAAGGGGCATGCTTTTAAATTTAAAAAGACAAAAAAAACCAAAAACAAATTGCCTAGTAGGGGACAATAAATTTAATTTTCAAAAAGAGAAATACCCCAAAAACAAATTGCCTAGTAGGCTGTACTTGATTATCCGTTTGTGAATATCGCTTTTTTTTAATTGTTGATTATCCGTTTAAGGCTCTAGTTGGATATCTTGTATTTATTTGTTAATTTAATTTGAAAGACCATGAAATCCCATGGTGATTGGGAGATGTTTCAGTCAATACAGAGTTACGGCTGACACATTCTGCCTCTAAGCTTAGCCATCTCAGGTCGCCAGGTCCCATGAGTATATGAAAAGAAAAGTCACAGCTGATGGCATGTACTAGATGCGTATATTGGACCTCAAAAAAAGTCCACGCGAGGACGTATATATATAAAAAAAAAAAATCAATCCATCTCAGGTCCACGCGAGGACGATGGCATGTACTAGATGAGACGTATATTGGACCTGGCGAGCTGAGCCAATACGAAGCGAGGGTGGTGTTGTTCCACGCGAACTGATCGAGCCGGTAGATGGAGCCGTGCGGAGGGAGCCAGCTGGGCCGATTAATAGAGTCACCGTACGATCGAGAATTAACGATATCTAAGATGGGGGCGCACCGGAGGCAGAGTAAGCCCTGGGCTCACGTAAGATTTTTCCCCTCGTCGTATGGGCATGGGAGCAGCGCGTGAACCAACCTGACAAAATGACACGCCTATGCATGCATGTATATAATCCAATTCAACCTCTTTCATTTTTTTCACCATAATTCTTAAACGGGGTATCCGATTGAAAAACGGTTTTCACCATTAAACTCCTCATATTTTTGTGCACGATTCAAGATCCATTATGAATATTTTTTTGATTTTTTTGAAATTTAAAAATTTGTGTCTGCTAATAGAATTTTATGAGTGCATAGTGACATGGTATGTGCTCGTCTCCTCCAAAATTTCAAATATAAATCACCACTTAAATCATATTAATTGAAGGTCGACTAGATGCATAAATACCTGTCAAGATGCATAGATCAATTTTTGATAACGTTGTTACATAGAAATTTGTGATCAGATGAATAATAGTTGCATATTTTAACGCGCAAAAATCCTCTCCCTTGAGATTTACATTCCACATGAAAACTGTGATTTACTCCAACAACGTGGAACCCAATATGGGAGTTTTGAATCATGCAACTTTTGGCACATAAAAATTTCTCCATGAGATGAATATTTTCCCTTACACTACTGTGATTGCCACCATTAGTAAGGAGGTGTATATTTAACATGTGAGCAAAGCATGGAAGATGGAGAACATAAGCATAAAAACAGAGACAATCAATGGTCAAGACATCGAGAAATAGTTTTGTTACCGGATAAAAACAACATAGAAAACCACTTCTACAATGTATAGAATCACGTAACAAAGAAATATAGATTTATATAAAACCGCACAAATAATAAGTCCAACAATGTATATCAAAGTGTTCTAACAAGTTTCATCACGAGTACAAGGCTAGAATGCAACCCCTAAATCGCCCGGTAGGTGCATAGAAGCATACATACAAGTATTTTGTCAGGTGTCAAAAAACACATTTTCAGCCATGCTTAGAAACCTATGATTGTAAAAGAAAAATCATAGATGACCAATGCTGCATAGAGAGGGGAGAGACGCGGTCGCCGTGCACGCAGCAACCCCAAGGAGCGGCGCAGTCGCCGTGCACGCAACCACCCCAACACAACAGACGTCCTTAGGGTCGCCTCAACCACGTCGTTCGATCATGTGACTCTTTATTCCCTGCAAGACAAACCTGCAACCAAATTAGATAAAACATCAAAGAAGAAAAAAATTGTCGTAAAAATAACATACTGAGTTTTAATTAATCTGCCTACATGCATATGAAGTGATCCATCAATGCATATAAATGTGTCTTCCCCTATCAAGAATCAGAACCTAAAATATATATGCATAGGGCATATAAACTGTGGGAGAAGACACGTAACAATCATAAAAAAATATCCTTTTAGTCACTTCCATTGGAAGATTAGTGCACACCATGACCATGCAAAGAATTGTATTGAAGCGTACATATAATTTAGTCACACATAGAACTCTACTTTTACCATTATAATCATTTAGCAGCGCACTGAACTCTATTTTTACCAGTATAAAATCAACATTGTATAAAATTGTATTCGAACAGTAGCAAGAATGGCATAGAAACATGTTTTATCTGGTGTCAAAACCTTACAACTGTAGGCATAGAAACATTTAACACCCACATAAACCTAATTGTGAAATTAATATCAGCTACATTAATGCAAAAAATCATAATAGCAAAAACCCAGAAAAAATTATCATCAGCTAATAAATTCACTTATTCTTCAACCATGGAGCATATAAGTAAAAACATGAATTGCTTATAAACATTACTGTTCCATCTCAACAGCTAATATCAAGAAACATTACTGTTCCATCTCAACAGCTACATCAAAAGAATCATACAAGCTATTATGGATCGCATAAAAATTTTTTGAAACAACACCTTATAACAGTATAACACGTCACAGGAAGCATACGATCTATAATGAACAAGCTTTCTATTGAGATCAGTCAGATCTCAAAACTCTGTTCCACCATGCATAGAAATATATGCATGCAAGCATAGCAACCAAAGGATGAAAATAAAATTTCAGGAACCAAACTAACATTGGGATTCATTTCAGTGTTCAGGTCATTCGTGTTAATTGGCTCCTTGATTACTTTCAAAGTCAGCTGTCGAACGCGTTCAACCCTGCATGGAACAAGAGTTGTGTAAGAAATTTTAGCACAAGAAGTGTAGAATCCTACTCATTGCACTCGATCAATTTAGCAATCAACAGACAAGCTATGCACTTCTATATCAAAATAATTGCACTCGAACAGGCTATGCATTTCTATATCAAAATAATTGCTTATGCATAGAAATGTATCCATGCATGCATAGGAATGGTTGCGAGGGATGGCTCAATAGAAGTGTGCTCATACAGTGCATATATACGTCTTTGAAATTTGAAATACAAATTCAATTGGGACTCCACCTATGCAATTAAGCAATTTGTCTGCTTCCTCCTCATCTAGCTATTGTGCTCATACAATGCATATATACCTATGTGGAAGGGACCGTGCATACAAACCAAATAAAGCTAGTTACTAGTGCACGCAAGCATACAAGGTATTACACGGTGTGCATAAAAACTAGGGAAAATTTTATGCACATTTATTAGCATTCAAACAATCCAAATTCATGAGCACATGCAGGATGGGCAGCATGAGCATGACTATTGAGCTCCATATTTTTTATTCATATTAATCAAAGCAAAATGGCTATTAGAGCTTGCAATCAAGATTGGGCCATAATTGTTATGCAGATTAATACACATTAGCACCTCTTATAAATATACATTTTATTCATATTAATATTTTTTATTCATATTAATAGATTATACTGATAGTATTGCATACAACTATAGCACCTCCAACTAGACAATAGCACATAGAAACTTGTACACGGAAGCATAAAAATTCTGACCACATCCATTGCCGGCCATGATGGCTTTTGTGCAACATGAAACATATGCATAGAAATTTTACAAGAGAAGCATATGCACAAAATTTTTTCAAGAGAAGCATCAGTCATCACCTAAAAGCTTCTAGCAGTCGTGCTTTCGATTTGTCCTTGGTCCTGTTCTCCCGTCCAATTTGCTGGCCACAAATAAACATTAGATGAAAACTAAAAAAATATGCATATTAATCAGAGATAGTATGCCAGCATCACACAACCTAGGTGCTACATAGATATATGTTTTAGCAGGTGTCGAAACCTATTCATAAAATTAATGCTAGTTACATTAATGAAAAATCACTACATGTGGGTGCGAACACGAGATCAATGTGCAAGCTATAATTTCTAGAACTAATGTTCGGTATAATTTCAATGTATCCAAACAAATAAGATTTATTTGTGCATATTATATTATATAAATGATAATGCATATACACTGATGCATAGAATTACAATTGGCTACACATAGAACTGATGTATGCACATGCAGAGACAAAATTTGTCTGCAAATAAATCGATTTCAGTGTGGAAGAGTTAACAGAAAATATTAACGAGGCCTACTCATCAAAAAAAGAATAGGAAATCATATTCAATCGCAGTCAAGGTAAAAAACATAGCCATGGTGTATTTCAAAAAAAAAAATAGAAAAGTAGAGTATTGTGCATAGCGCAGATCAAAATCATCATGTCAAGGAGATGCATAAAAATATCAATGTGGATGTCACACTCACAGGAGAGGATGCGGATGTGGTCTGTCTCTTTCACGGATCCACCATCAGGGTTGTGATGAAAGCATCGGGCCACTCCAACATCTGCTGCTGTCTCAGCCTCTCAGGTGCCCCACCACCATCTGTTCTTGACCCATCAGCGAGGAGGAAAGGCCGCCGTCAGTGGTGAGCACGCGCTGCTCCGCTGGGGCCATGGATGAGGATGAGGTGCCGATGAATCTGCCCCGTGCTCTGCCAGGGAGCCAGGATCCACAGCCGGAACGCACCCTCCATGTGGGAGGGTCGTACGAGTCCGACATCACCTTCACGGGGAAGGGGGCCACGCGTCTGTCGCCGCGCGGGGGGCGGGGCCGCCGCAGCCGGTCACGTCGCCTCCGCGGAGCACCGCACGCCGCCAGGGGACACCGTTGTCGCGGATCTTGGCTGAGCAGGCAGGCCGTGGTCCTCCTGACCGAGGCCGATGATGCGAGGCCACATCGTCGCGCCACCCCGCTGCTTGGGGCCTGGACCAGCGGTCCTGCGCGTGCAGAATCGAGCGCTGCAGACAGCTGCACCACCCTTCCCCACCCAAACTGCTGGTGGCATCGAGGGTGGCCCGTTCCCCACCTAGGCCGGCATCAGCATGTAGAGGAGCACCACGGCCGGTGCCGATGACGAGATTTTGACCGCACCCGCCGCCGGTGCCGTCGAATCCAGAGCCTTTCCCGCCGGTGCCGTCCAATCCAGAGCCAATACCGCCGCTGCCATCCAGGGCGGACTTGCGGCCAGCACCAATGCCGGTGTCACCGTCGCCGCCGCCTCCACCCCCATCACCACCGCCGGCATCTCCACCATCCACGCTCATGCTTGCCACGCTGCGTAAAAAAGAAGAGAAATTTAGGGAAAAAATGGACACATGGAAGCGGGATTTCATGGAACAAATGGGGGCACAGCTAACCTGTAGGGAGGCGCGGCTATCGTCGTCGGTGCTGCGATGGAGCTCCGGTGCGGTTGAGCAGCGGCGCGCCGCCGACAAAGCGAAAGGGGGATTTTCTGCGAGGGGAACCCGAAGCGGCGGCTGCTGGAATGCTCTGTATTGACGCCTGGATACTTTGCATATACCCCCCTACACGGTGTATCACCCTTCAAGTGTATCCGCCCATGTTCAACTGATTGAATGTGGTTGCATATAAACCAACAAAAGACCGCATATATGTACCAGTTTGAAAAAATTCGGTGACAAATAGAGGTAGTTTCTGTTCGGGTGGTGTATACATTTTATGCACATGGGCGTCGAATCTCCTTTTTTTTAACTGACTCAACTCGTCACGTCTCGTTGTGGGCCCACTCGAAGGCAGGCACGTTGAACGGGAGCTTAACTGGTGCTGGCGTCATTGAGGGCTCCACAGCAGCGTGTGGTGCGGTGGAATAGTGGTGGGCCGGTCGGATGGTCTGGACTGGTGCGGTCGGCTGCTGGGATGGTTGGGTCGGGGCTTGCTTTCCATAATTATTGGAAGCTACGCTTTCTAATAACATACCTATATATATATATATATATGAGTAAATTGCATCTGTAAAGACAAAGAACTATATGTGTGGGTACAAATTACCCCAACAACTTGTAATCTGCTCTATTAGGGCAATAACTTGTCATATTGGTGCATAGACGGTCCAAGAACTAAACCTCTCGTGTTCTTGGTCAGTATAGGCTACCATCGGACTCGTATTATGGCTTGTCAGCAGGTACACGGCTTGTCAACGTACCGCGGCTCGTCACCGTGTATATAGCTCATCCTCGCGGTACATGGCTCGTGCTCGCAGCAGCTCACGCTCTCGCGGGATGGATACATGGCTCGTGAATATAGCGGTTCGGATGTACGCCGGGTAACGGAGAAGCCCATGATCTCCTTAAAACGAGGAGCACGACCTTGTTGTACACGGCTCGGCGTGGCGGCACGAGTTCAATAGACTCGCGTGCACAGTCTCCAAAAATTGAGGTTGAGCAAATACCGCTCTCGGCGACAAGGCTTGCTCGTGGCCACTGCGATGATCCACGCTGCGGACGCGATGCCTTGTTTAAGGGACACCGTGCTCTACGTGTTGATCTTGACGCCGGCCCGCCGTGCCGCCGCCCGTAGATGATGTGTACAGCATGTCGGCAAGGTCATGCTCCTCGTTTTAAGGAGATCATGGGCTTCTCCGCTTCGCAAAGATACATCCGAACCGCTATATCCACGAGCCATGTATATCCATCCTGCCAGAGCTGCGGGTTGCTGCGAGGACGAGCCGTGTAACTGCGAGGACGAGCTGTATACGTGGTGACGAGCCTTGTACCTGCTGACGAGCCATAATACGAGTCCGATCGTAGTCTATACAGCCAAGAACGCGAGACGTTTGATTCTTGGACCGTCTATGCACCAATACAACAAGTTATTGACCCCAATAGAGCAGATTACAAGTTGTTGGGGTAATTTGCACCCACACGTATAGTTGTTGTACTCTGGATGCGATTTACTCTATATATATATATTGCACATATGTTTTATTTGTTTCACCTGCTTTCAGTATGTAGTAGCAGGTGCTGCTCCCACACCCAATGTAGACAAGCACTGCCTATCTGTCGGTGTTCTGACTCGTGGTCCTAACAGCCAACTAGTAATCGTGTGCTATGCGTTCCCGATCCGGATGGTGATGTAAGAAGGACACAAGATGTATACTGCTTCAGGCAAGGAGAAAACCTACGTCCAGTAGGGCAAGGAGAAGGCCCTAACACCCCGCTACGCGCCGTTTACGCCTCGTGCCACGATGTGTTACCCACGCCCGCCTCAATGAGCTGCCTGTCTCCGTTAGGCAGGAACTTCGTACCTTTTAGATATGTGTTGCATATGTCACATCTGGATGTTGCAAAAAAAAAAAAAAAAAAAAACCTGGTATTACAATGTTGCTGGATACACCGATCGGTTGGGATTTTGATGACCTATATGTCAATGTGGCAAGTTAAATATAGAAAAGCAAAAAAAACTATATAGGCTATTGAAGTAACATATTTTTAAAAGATATCTCTATTTTACATATTGGCTAAAATATAGAATTTCTCTACTTTTTAGAACAACTCTTACAGGTGCCCTTATATTCCTTTTTTTTTTTTTTTTTGAATGGGAGCTGAAAGAACACTTAACATGTCGGTAGCCCGGACCAACGTACGGAGTATATGATACACTAGGTAAGTGCCCGTGCGTTGCAACGGGATCAAAATCATGTATGCATGACAAATGAGAATTCATGATTATTTCTTTGGACAATAAGAATTCACGATTATCAATTTATAAATATCCAAATGAAGAACACGGCTGGAACATGCCATAACCTACATTGTCAACTGCAGTTAACATATACACTCAACTTCGGTTGTTTCATAATCCAACTTGACACATGTTAAATGCACACGATAATGGTGTCGCCTCATTGCATCGCTATAAGAATTCAGGTCCTCCCAGCGCGCCTTCTGCCGGGACTCACTACAAGTGCAGTTTGCAACAGGCATCAATGCATCATCACACGATTTACTCCAAGGAACCATCGGAGTGTCTTGATGGGTCTAGTGTCGTTATGGGTCTCTCCTCAGTCAAAGGAGAGAGCGTGGCAGCAAAGGCCAGTCTACAAGATTGCCTCCAGCTACAGCAGCGTCGTATCGTGCACCAGCATTGGCTGCCTCGACCATTACTACCAGTCATTGTCGATCCTATGTATAGAGAAAAAAAAAAATATTATTGATACAAAGTGAAATACTAACTAATTGGTTCGGCATTGTAGATTATCAACTTGTATAGTTGGTTCAAGCATTCAAGGCGCAACCTGATGGAAACAGTGCAAAAGATCTAGCTCTACTGCAAGGGCAACAAGAGTCCCATGGATAACTGATATCATTAATCATCCACCTGTAACATATCATTAATAAAAGCAATAGATATTCACGATTCCACGTGCTATCCGAACAACACCTTAGTGGGTTGTGAGATATCAATGTGTCTGTCTTGATTAAAAGTTGTAATTTTGACAAGATGCAGAACACGAGTAAACATTCCAAGATGTAATTTTGAGTTGAATTACAACACATGGGAACTAATTTGAGTTGAAAATTTTAATCTGATGCATTCTAATTTATGACAAGAGAGCTACAAAATTGAGAAAGATGCTTCTACTTATGTGTTGTCAGTGAACATACCTTACCCATGATACTTTGCTGGTGGCACAAGTCCATTCCATTCATATGTTTTGCCATCAAAGTAACAGACCGTCAAAGACCTAGATCAAAAATAGCATCATTTCAGTCCAAGGCATGGAATTATTTTCGGCAATAATTATGCAGAAAGTTTGGGCTAGCAAAACTGACTCTATACAGTCAAACTATTTGCAGGAACAACTATTCTCTAGCTGAGTTAAGCCATTTGCAGAGACATTTGGACATAAATAACTCGCTGCTAGTGAGTCATCGTTAAGTATTCATCTTTGTATATTTTTACTGAAATGGTTTTGTATAAAGAAGAAGCAAAGAACACAATTGTCAGTAACAAAAATAGACCTACAACTGCCTGAAACATCAAGGGCAACGAACCATTAAAATTTTCAGACTGCAGAACAACTTGGCAAAATAAGAAACTTGCATAGATGATTTCCAGGATCCACGAATAGATGTTTTAGCTCCCAACATATACGAGGCAATATACCGTGACTGAATTGCTGATTCTGCAAATGCATATGTCATCTACTGATCTACCAAGAAATCCTGGAATGAAATGTTGTACCTGTAGAACTCTGTCAGCACATCCCTGGGAGTGCCAGCACTAAGGATGCACTTCCACTCATGGTCAGTGAGGTATGACGAGAAGTTGCTGACAAATTCTGTGGCAGTTACTCCCTACGGCTCCACTGCTCCAGGCCAACAAGGCATAGTGGCTCAGATGCAATGCCAATGTAGTCCCCCTGGTATGAGGCACTGAAGTTGAAGTTCAGTTAGTCTCAACAGTTATTCTGCTGCAAGATGAATCAATCTAGTCATTCTGACCAGACACAAACTTGTAGGGGTGATGCTGGTTGCATTTGCAAATACGATGGAATTAAGGAGAAGTTGACAGATATAGTGCATACTATGTACGGTTTCCCCTCAGTTGTGCGGCATATGTTGATTAGGCTGCTAACTTACTCTAGCTATGTTTTCAATCAAATGTAATCTCCCATTGCCATTGGCTACTGTTTTTTTTTTTTGGTGCTATCAGTTTAAACATTAACCAATTCAGAGCAGCACGAGTTCAGCGTATAGCATAGCTTTTAGAATCGCATGGGATTAATCACATTGGTAAATAATTAGAAAGATATGTTACTGTCCTATATAATGGACAAATAAGTCAATAACTAAACAGCTGTGCACTGCTAGGATTTGAAAATGAACCAACAGCTGCTCACTCCTAGGATTTCAGGAAAATGGAGCGCTATGACATACCTATCATAGGACAGTAGGCCAGCCATGATCACAGGGACAGTGATGAAAGAAGTCACTCCTTGATCCTTGATATCATACATCATCCTCACCGTAGCCATTTCCATGGCAATTTTTGCAAGGAACCAAACGATCAAAGTATGGTTTATCTCTACACCCTTTGGCTGCCCATTAGTTCCTGAATTAACCAAGAAGTATCAGCCATTTTGAACCCAAGTTTCTCAATTTCAAGTTCCTGTAATAGGCAGAAAATTTACAGAGATCTAAAAACACAATATAAGAGGGTACATCTAAAAACGCAACGCCGCAAAAACTAACGAAGCAGAGGTGATTAATTTGAGGAGGGAGGGAGGTCGAGGCAGCGACGTGGAGACCGTCATTCACAAATATAACGCCAAAAAAACTACCAGTCTAATGCTATATTTCACTGTGGAAGCAAACATTTTAAATGTGTTGATTTTATCATCGCATATATTGTACAAGGGGTGTATCAGTGGTAAAATCTAACATTTGGTCAATGGTTTAAGAGTGTGGCGCGCATGGTACATAATAATCCATCAGAGGAACTAAATTCCAACCGAGGCAAGTTGAGTATCAGAGATACATAATGCCGGCTGGGGAATAATCTAAATCATAGATGAACTAAAAAATTGCGGGTACCAGTGAAATGAAGAACACATGCTATTACTCAGAAGGATGAACCGTTTGCTTGCAAAAAAAACTACCAAAACGAAACACATGCTAGAGTAGCATATTATGAGCAAACAATTAATTAATTGTACAAATGCCAGCATGTGTCTTTCGTCCATCTATTCAAATCGATTATGCAAAAGCAAGCACACAGAGAGAAGAGAAGGAATGGCTAACCTGCATATCCACCCATGTCCGGATCCCATTCTTATCTACTGGAGTACAACGGCAACACAGATCTTGTTTGTCAACCACCATGCCCATATATACCTCCTGATTTCACCACAAATATGGATTTGTGATCTAAGTCTTGATTCACGATCTCCATCAATTATGTACACAGATAAATAAAGAGAGATGGGACAGGGGGAGGACGCTAAGCCGCAGATCACAGGGGAGCTATGTGCGTAGGGGAAGGAGCGACGTAAGACAGTTCGATGTCCACCTGATCGAGTCTTCTTAGTGGCGCTCCTTCATGCATCAATGACAGGAGGAGGGAACGACGGCATTGCAACGACGTTGTGCTGGAAGTGGAGGGGGATTCCAACTGCCACCATCTCGCTGACACCCTGCTGCCCCCAATGGGCGATGGACGCCGGCAAGCCGCGATGCCGGTGCGGCTGCAGGTTGTGGCCAGGCCCCAGGCGCCCAGATGGAGCACGCGACCCGGATGACGCGCGAGAGTTGACGGGCGGCTGCTGTGGCTGCCCAGCGGTAGAGGATTTGGCGGCGGCGCCTGGGCCTGGGCTCGCTGGCCGTGGAGGTAGAGGAGGCGGCGGACGGGGCGTGGGCCGGGGTTAGGGGTTGCGGCTGTGCGCGGAGATGATGGGGCAGATCGTGGGCGTGCGACGGTTCTCGGGAACACGCATGAAGGAAGGAAGAACTTAGGCCGGGGCATCCGTCGGCATTGACGCCGCCGGAGCGGACGATGGTTCCCCTGCTTGGACGGGCGCGGGGACGACATCGTAGCAGGAGCGGCGGTTCCGCTGTCGGACGAAGGCAGAGGGGCGGCGGTTCAGGGGCGGCTTCGTCGGGGACTGCTTCGACGAGGGCGGCGTCGGAGCGGCGGAGACGGCTTCGACGGGGGCAGCGTCGAAAGCGTCGTCGGAGCGGAGGGTACGGCTTCGACGGGAAGGAACCACCGCGAGGTTGGAGCGTGGGCGCCGCGGGGAAGGAGTGCGTGATGCTGATGTGATGGAAACCGCTTGTGTTCGTGGGCGCGGGGAGGGGAGCGCGCGGTATTAGGGGCGACGTGTTTAGCGTGGGATTAGGGAGCGGGGCGTGCGGTGAAGCGTCGGGGTGAAGCGATTAGCGGAAAGCAGACGATGACATTTGAGATTTTTTAGTAGTATAAGATAAGATTGGCGCTGGCTTGCTAAAGCCTGTTGGGCTGATCGCACGGACTCCTGCCATGCGCTACGGGCTACGGTTACAGGCAGCCAGCGACCCAGTTAGGTGCCTACCAAAGCCCATCAGCCATCCCGCCGCTGCGCCGCGTGGCCGGAAGAAAGGCGAGGTAGCTGGGCTGGGAGAACCGGAAATCTTCGCTGGCGTGGAGCAGAGACTGCGATTCAGCAGGTGTGTTGACGTGGATAGGGCTTCAACCCAGAAAGAGCCGGCCATACCGGCGTGGAGCAGAACATTTGAAAACCTCAGACTTGGCACGCAGAGTGAAGGTCCAAACATAGTGAGTATAACATAACATAGTGAGTATAATCATCGATGAGTACAAGGTAATATTTGAAACCGGAAAAGCTAGTAACAGGAACTGTCCAGACATCAGCGTGTACAAGTTGAAAAGGAACATAAGTTACTGAAACTAAAGAATAAAAGGGTAGGCGGACATGTTTGCCCAACTGACAAGCGTCACAAGTCCGGTGCGATGATTTGGTGGAGATGAAGTCGAGGTAGGGCAAGGTCTGCTGCAACGCGTGGCACCGGGATGGCGGAGACGCTGATGCCACAGGTCGACCGCGGGTGCTGTGGGCGATCAGAGCAACGGAAGAAGAGATGGTGCTGGGCGCACTACTGGATGACCGTTGGGCGGCTCGCATGGCGGCGACCGGCGGGCGGTCGCCATGACCCACCAGCCGCCAACGCCGGCTGCACCCGCGCCGCCCGGGTCCCCACCTCCCCTCCCCTCCTCCTCCCCTTCCCCATCCCCAACCCCACTCCCACCCGCCTCGCATGCCCCGTCGGGATGTGCCTCGCCGGCCAGCGTCCCCATCGCCGCCCCATCACCCTCCCCGTCGGGCCGCATCGGCGGCGGCACCGGTGTCGGTGATGGCGCCCGCCCCCCGCACCCGCCTCGTGCTCCCGACCCCCGCCCTCGCGCTTCCCCAAATCGTGGCGGGGCCGCCGCCCCAAGATCCGGCGTGGGACCAGCAGCCGCCGCTCCGCCGTCATCCTCCCTGGCCGCCGCCCCGCTTTGCCGGTCTTGGGGTGGACGCGCCGTCGCCCTAAGCCGCCCCACCGCGGTCGTTGTCGGGGCCACCGCCCGAGGCTGCCTCCGGGGCCCTCCGCGGACTTAGCGTCGTCTTACGCGCTCAGCGCGCCATCTTGTCGCCCGGTGCCGCAGGTGTAGGCGGCGGCCGTCTCTAGCGACCTCGCGCCCGGTCGTGGTGGGCGACGGGGTCGCGGGCCCTCAACCGGCGGCTTCATCTTCAAGCCGTCTTCTCCCTACCCCCTCCTCGTCCCCAGCCCAGCGTGAGGGTGGGCGCGCCCCGCCACCGCCGCCACCAGCCGGGCCGGCGGCGACTGGCTGGGGGACGCGCCCGATCCACATGGTGCGGCCTCCGTTGTGGCGGTCGGCGGCGGTTCTCCGCTGTTCCCGTGGTGCCCTCGCTGCCGTCACGGATGTCGAGGAGGGCGAGGGTGGGGATGACTCCACCCCACCACCGCGCCGCCTCACGGCTGCGTCCGCGCTTTCGCCGATATTGGTGGCTGGTGTGGAGGTCGTGCTCGTGTGCCCCTCCGCTCCGTCTTCGTCACCTCCTGGCGCTTCGGCGGTTCGGTCCGCAACAGGGGTCATCCCCCCCACCGTGCCGCCCGGCTCCGTTCAAAGCGGTGCCCTCGCCACCGTGTCGCCCGCCATGAAATTTGTCTCTAGCGGCTGCTTCATGGACCCTCTCCCGGATGCGCCCCCTACTTCCTCCACCGGGAGACCCAAGGGATGCAATGGGTGGACGGCCCTTCTCCGATTGCTTTCGAGACAACGAGGATGAGATTACCGCTGAACCGAGGCACCCACCGCGTCGTGCGGCGGCGCTTGTCCATCCCCCGCCGGGAGCATCCCGGGTTACATCACGACCGCGACGGACCGGTTGAGGCCACCGACACTAGAGTGGCGGCGCCGCCGCCGGGCGCCGGAACCAACCGACCTTAGCGCGGCGGCGCGCCCGTCGTCGTCGCCAAGCTTCTCGGACCTCTCCAACTCCGCCAAGCTCTGCGGCTCTCCGTGGCCATGGCGGCAATGCCGGTGCTGTTGACTCGCCACGGGCGTGAGTCGGCACGGTCCCTCACTCTTTGGCGTGCTGTCGCCGGCCGGGCGTGCACCGGCCCGCACTCGCGGCGCCACGAATCTAGGCGCGGAGGCGAGGCGGGCACCCTAGGGACACCAGCGGGGCTTCCGGTGGTCCTACCGCCTTCAGCACCAGGCAGCGTCGGCTCACCTTACCGTCTCGCCCACGCCCGCCTACCCGCCCCACCGCGCCTAGGGCTCGACCACGCAACCTTGCCGGATGCGATGGCTGGCAGCGGCGTCCTCCACCACGCCAAGCACGCCGCGCGTCCTGCTCAGGCCCGTCTCGCTGCATCGCCGCCATCTCGGCCTACCTCGTGGGTTGTGCTTCAACCGCTCCGTGGGCGATCACATCGGTTGGTTGTCGTCTACCATCATGTTGCCTCCTGCCGTGAGGCGCGGGTCACCGGGCCCTTGACGCATGACGGGACGCGATGCGGCTCGTCGGGCTAGCCCCTTCCACGCCTCGGCCGCCGCCCGGCGTTGCCGTCGGCACGCCTCCGGCACCGCCGCCTCGAGCCTACGTCGCCCCTCTCTTGTTGGGCTGGCGCGTGGGCACCATCCGGCGGGATTTGTGTGGCCTCCACCGGATGGGACCGGCGTGTCCGGCGGCGTCGCCGTGGGCGCGACCTCTGCCGAACAGTCACCTCCTTCCACGGACCGCTTCCTTGGGAGGGGCCGTCTGTGGCTTGACCCTACGGGTGGACCCCATGCTTGACGAGCTCGTGGCCTCCCCTCGTTGCGCCACCGCCTAGCCCGACGCCACCTCCGCCCGTGCGGTTCGAGCCGCCTTTCTCAAGGCAAGATGGTCGCGCTGCCGCATAGGCGGGAGGCTTCGAAGGGTTCCGGGTTGGCGGCGGATCTGCCCGTCCGCCATAAACGGCGTCCGGGCCGCCCATCGGCGTCGAGTGCGGGTCAGCCCGGTGGACGGACCGGACGTGTCCGCGGCGCAGATGCGCTTTGGGTACACCACTTCCCGCCGACGTCCACGCCACACCAACCGCGGAGGTGTCGGAGGTGGCGGCCGGTTGCGGCCTTCATCGACTCGCCGACGTCGACACTGCACGACCTTCCAAGGCCCCACTACGCAAGCGAAGAACGTGGGTCGTCGACGGCGACTGGGTACCGCGCGCCTTGGCCGGCCGGCCGCCAAACGCCTTCCGCGAAGACCGGCCGGGAGAAGCGGCGCGGCGTGTCGATCAACAAATGGACCAAAGCGCCCGTGCACGCGGGCGCCTACCTCCCGACCCCACACCCAGCGAGGTTCCCACGCGGCCTTCCGGGATGCCGAGTCGTCCTCGAGGCGGGAGAATGTGCGCAAAATCCTTCCCTCCCTCGGCGTCCTCGCCGCGAGGATGAGTCGGGAGTTCCCGACGCGGGGGACACCCCAATTGCCACCGGGCCCGGTCGCCTGCGGGGGTTCGGCTCGGGAGCATGCGGTTGCGCCCACTGCTTTGCTTCCGTCCGGGACTTCATCCGTCCATCACCCTCCCGCTCGGCGAGCCCGTCCTCGGCCGACCCCACCCACCCTCCGCTCGTCAAGGTCCACTGTCGAAGTTTGGAAAGCACGGCGTGCTCGTCTCTATGCCAAGCAACGAAGCCACGACCCCCCTCCGAGCACCGGGAGCGGGCGGCGTTCTTTGGAGATGCTCAACAAGCGAGGGACGCCGGTCGGGCGGTGCTCCTCCCCCGAGCTACAGCGTAAGCTCGGGAGCACTTTTCGTGATGCCGCTTCATTCGCAAGCGTAGGCGTATGCGCCGAGATCTTTCCCTTGATGCGGCCTGGTGCTTTGCTTGCACCGGGGTAGATTCTCGACTTGGAGCTGTAGCCGCGACGCTTAGCCCTCCAACACTCGTCGCATTAGTTTAATTTTTAGTACAACCAGAACACACCACCGTTGAAGCCGGTGATTCTTGTATGTGTGTTTTTCGTGCGCTTCGCCAATTGTTTTGGCTAAAATGTGCGACGGTAAAACTCTATTTTCCCTTAATGAAGTGCGTGTCAATGGGTGCGCTTTCGAAAAAAAGACCTGGTGCTGGCGCCGGGGCATGGGTACCGACGGTTGGTGTAGCAGTTCCGGCTATGTAGGCCTGATTCGTCGGGGTGCCGGGGCGCGGGCCGAGCACGCCAGCGCCAGGGACGCGGAAAGGCATCTGTAGGCCTGAAACATGCCGGTCCAAGGGTTCAGGCCAGGCGTCCAGCCCTCGATCGGAGGACGGGGTGCGTTGGGCGGGCGCCGCGGCCGCGACCACGCTTCTTGGAGCCACGGTTGTTGTCGGAGCGGGGTGTATCGTAGAACCGTGGCCCATCGCAGGAGGACGAGCGGTGTTGGTGGAGTCGTCGAAACCGCCATCGCCAGATGGAGGAGCTGCAGACTTGGAACCGCCAGTAGCCACAAGAGCCTGGTGCGCGGCAGTCTTGGCCTGCTCGCGATCATAGTGTTCCTCCAGGGGCAGATACGAGTCGGTTGGGGTCGCGACGGCCGGTGCAGAGGTAGTGTAGGAGTCGCGGCCGACGGAGGAGGTAGAGGAGTCAACGTCGGAGACGTCGGCTTCGAAAAGCAGGTTGACATCCATGGCAGCGGAGATCACGGCAGGCGCATGGGAAGGGAGGGCAGTGGAAGAGGCAGCGTGCGCGCAGGATTGCTACCTTGTGGTGTGTGTGACATCCTCACATCCCAATTCCATTTCTCCGGGATGAGACGCCCAAGTTCAGCCACCAACTGTGCAACTGACAGTGTACCTCCCTTGACTGTGACCAAAGCCGTACGATTTTCATTCTTGCTTGTTAACAGAGGAGCATGAGGTATACGAAAAAACCAAGTCCAGGAACGACATAGCCACATGGGTGGGCTAGGGTACATGGTTGTTTCAAGATTGGGCATTTGCTTGTCAAGTCTTCCGGGCATTCACAAACCTCGCAAAGCAATTTTGCCAAGCACACTCATGCTTTCCATGACCTGGCTTGTAGCACCTGAAACAGAATTTCTTGCCATTTTTACCATTATCACCTGATGCTTCTTCATCCACCTTTCCTTTCCCAGCTTTCTGTTCCAAAAATACATTTGGCACGACAGGCTCAGAAACAGGTTGTGGTCCACCCGTTGACGTCCCTGCCACTTGTGTAGCAGGTGCAGTCAGATTGTTAGCGACACTATTCGCAGAGCACCGGCATTGGGCGTTATCTGCCTGTGTAGAATTGCCTCTTCCATGGCCTTGATTGGCATGATACCAATTGTAAGTGTTGCGGCCATTACTAAACACTTAGTATATAGGATTGTCCACCGCAAAAGAACCCGCCCGATCATGATCATTTTCTTAATTTCTCGTTGGGCTCAAACCACGATGATGATAAACCCCAGCAGCCCGGACCTGGAAGAAGGCTTGAGCTCAGCTCGTTTTTCTGCCCCATCTAGTGAAGCTCATGAGCGAGCCTCTAAACCCAAAACAGCTATACTTGCCTTATCTTATATAATTAAAATATTCAATGCTCATCTGAAACCAAAGAAACCCGATTGGTCTTGACTCTTGATACATAATCACGCATTGCGCGGCAACGCCGCGCGTGGTCTCTGTAGCCCGATTTTGGGGTTAGAACTAGAGAACCAGAACGTGCCGAGTGATCGAAACAACGGAGACGGAGATTTATTTCCTGAGTTACCTTTTTGCTGCTTTGCATTGCATATAGAGAACTGTAAAGAACAGGATCGAAAGCGGGCCGGGTCGTTGGGCTGTCAAATTTCCTGGGCCGACTAATGGTTACGGCTTCTTCTTTACTCGTGGAACTCAGGAACCCTAATCAGAGTCTTTTTGTATCCTATCCGACGAGAGGAGGACGCCGACACTGTTGGCAATCATATCAGCTATGGCAGCGAAAGCCCTCTTGCTGTTCGCCGATGCTGCCCGCTCAGCTGCGGCGGCCACATATCGCGTCGCCAGGTTGGCTGAGCGGACGGCCCTCCGCCTCTCTCGGGTCCGGTGCCGGCGGTGGCGGCTGCACCTCCCCCACCATGGACGCACCTTTCCCCCGAACCGGATCATCAAAAGGTGAGTAAATCCGATATCTCCCTCCCTCCTCAGATGGCGGCTAAATCACCGTACGGAATTTGGCATCTTCTTTCTGGAAGGGAAATGAATGGAATTGCATGCCCATCTCTCCCGAACTGCCTCAAGAAACTGTAGATTTTTTCCCCGTCGTTTAGCAATTCCAGACGATCTAACATTTTCTACTTGTATGTTTCGTGTGCTCTTTAATTTGTTGCTTCTAAGAATATATATATTCCTCCTGTTCGTTTTGGGTTTTTCTTCTAGCAGTAGCGAATTACATTGCATATGAGATATGACACAATACCCAAGTTTTAAATAGCCGGCTATAGCTGCTCGGCAAGACTACAGCTAAGATACACCACTTTTAGCGCTAAGAAGATTAGCCGGCAATTTAAAACTTGGCACAATACTCCCCCGCTCTTTTCTTTTCTTTTTTCCTTTCCTTTTTTTGTTTATTTATATATAGATTTGTCCAAGCCAGGTGGTAGGGTGGAGTTGGTGCCAAAGGAGGAGGACCTTGCTTCTGATGAAGCCCTGTGGGACCTGTATGAGCGCTGGTGTAAGGCTTTTAACCAGAAGCGTGAGCCTGATGAGATGGCTCTCCGGTTCAACAAGTTCAAGCAGAGGGTGCTGGATATCCACCGTATGAACAGTGCTGATAATCAGTCACCCAACAAGGTGGGACTAACCCCGTTCTCTGATGGAAAGCTCCCGCGTGCCAATCGTGATGATAGTGATTTGAAGCTTGCAAAAAAGTATGGTGATTGTTGTCTTACTCAGAGAGGTGTTGGCAAATATCTCAAGCAAGTCTTTGCTGATTTTGATGTGGTTAACGGGAAACTTTTTGTCTGGATTCCTTTGGAGAAAGGGAAACGCCAATGTGAAAAGAAGGAAATCAATGCTGAGTTTGAAGTTGTTTCTGGCAGATTGTATGCAGATCTACCTGAGGGGCATGAGCTGCAACTCAAGGGGCTGCTATACCCAACTCAAGAGATGCTCTTGCAACGCTACCCTCCACACCTCGGCTGAATACCAAGTTTGTCCCTCTACTAAGGAATGTGAATGTTAGACTGGCTGGGTTCCTTTTGCCCAAGAATGCATATGTAGTAGTGCTTTTGCAAGGCATATGCATCTATGTAATAAATCATGCTTATTCTGTGTAAGTTATGCATATGCAAACTATGCTCCTGTCCTGTATAAGATATTAAGTTTGCCAAAAGGATTTCCAGATTCACCCAAATGTGCTTCTGTATAAGATATTATGTTTGCCGAACTATGTTTTCCTTCATCGAATGGATTATACGAGGTAAAGCTGTGTCTCATTCTTATCTGTTCAATTTTTGGATAATCTAGAATGTGCTTTGTTACAGTTGCAGCATGGTAATAGCAGTTCTTGGTTTCAAGTTTTACTAGTATATTATGTATGGATCCATCATCCATGTATATATGAAATATCTTTTGTGGCTGTTTGACTACTTGAGTCTTGGTTATAGGTTACAGTATATGTATGATCTCCCATGATTTTTATCGATATTTTGGAATCACAGGAACTTTTGTAGGCTAACTGAATGCTCGAATTGAAGCTGTTAGAAGAAATGGCTTACCAAGGTAGGGAAGGTGTAAACCCGTGTCAGCACTTTTTTCATTCGTTATAAACTGATTGCCTGGGCGTTATATACCGTATTCATACAGTACACGCAAACACCAGACTGGTGAAACAAATGTGCAGCTTCATTGGGGAGCCCCAACAAACAGGACTCTTCCATTCTGTGACATTTTTCTGATTGGCACCTGATTGTAATTGGTACGAATGATAATCTCGTGGATATTTAATTTTTAGCAATATCTCTTAGATATATATGCCTGTATTTGTTTTTTGAGAATGATATATATGCCTGTATTTTTTAAAAGTAAAGTAAGACCCTCATCTCAGAAAGGGAAAAAAACACTCAACCTAGTCCATAGAGAGCAACTTTGATCGGTCAAGGTGTCTTGCGGGCCAAGGGGACAGAAAAACAGGCCCATAGTTAACGTGGGCCGTAAGTAGTCCAGTAGAACTTTGTTTCCTTTCATCAAACACGTATACCAATCTAGGATGAACTATGCATTTTTGTTTTCTCAAACTATGTTGATGTTGTAGAGGAGTACGTCCAACTTTGCATTGATAGTTGGATACATGACACCTCCAACCACAATCACAATAAACATTAGTGGTACAATGCAGATGACCCACTTGTGTCTCGAGCAAGATCTGCCGGCGCCCAAATCCTTGGGAGGTGCTCATAGGGGGTAGGGTTTGCGTGGTGTGTTCATAGGGGTGAGTGTGCGTGCGTGTTGTGAGTGTTCAAAGTCTTGTGTCATTCTCAAAAAAAAAAAAAAAAAAAAAGTAGTAGCTATATTAAGTCAAGTCTCTATTTTGCTACTTTAAAAGGCATGAACAAGCATTTTGAGTCCACTCATATTGGATAGGAATCAGAATTATATACCCCACAAGACGCCCGACCATTATCATTTTCTTTCTCCTTGGACTCAAGCCATGATGATGATAAAGCCCAGGGAGCCCGGGCCTGGAAGAAGGCTTGAGCTCATCTCTTTTTCTGCCCCAGCTAGTGAAGCCCGCGCGCGGTCGAGTCCTATGGGCCGGGATCGACTAGGAAGGGCAAGAGTCTGGCCCATATATAAAATTTACGGCCGGCTTGAACCAAGCGTAGTAACTCACTCGAAACATTAATAGTGTTTGGTTTGGGGAATCATGCGGAATTACCATGTCGTATACTCCTGTACATGGATCCATTCCTCAAATTTTGTGGAATGACTTAATTCATTTCTCATACGAGTACTACTAGTAATTATGAACATTTTATTATACACAAACATATTAAAACAAAAACTAAAAATTAAGATGATGATGATAGCCCCACTATACATTCCACGAATCAAACATCCCGGCCATAAACATTTATTGTTTCCCTGTTTTCTGTACATATACTAGTGTTATGGCGGCATCTTTGCAGTTTTGTACCATGCTTGTCGTGTTTAATTTGTACACCACAATCCGTGTGGGCCACAGTACTAATCCCGATTGTTTGGATGCCGGCCGGCGTGTTAACGGCTACTTAACTGAGCTACAGGACCTATAGCTATAGTAGCTGTGCTCTACGGCGAGATATCCATCAAGCACAAGTCAATGCGTGACAGAATTGTTAATTCGCTGCCTTCGATCAGTGGAGTGGAGCCCAGGAATGCATGGATCGGACGGAGCCTGCTGCAATGCAATCCCTGTCCCTGCAAACCTTTCATGGAAGAAGCTAGAGAGGCAGAGCGGCATGGTGATCTGATCAGTGTGGGCCACTAGCTAGTGCCAGGTGGGGCCCACTGTGGCAGTAAGGGGCGAGTTGACAACACTTGGAATGTTATGGGTAAAGACAAAACATTAAGATGGCAATGCAGTTGCACTAGTGTCGTCGTCGTTCGTCGTCCATATGTACACGCAGGACGGCCGGCCGGAGACTTTTGAGTGGTCCTGGCCTTGCGTATGCATGGCTTCTTCTCTTCTCTTGTGCGTGGTGCAGGGCAAGGGCATGCAGCAGCAGCACAAGTGCATGCACTTAGGGATTACATACATACTCCCTCCGTCCCAAAATAGATGGCGTTTCTCCCTTCTCGGAAACATCTACCCAAGCAATTATATATTAAAATAGGATTAATATTTATATTACATAATTAGTATCATTGGAAAGATCTTTTGATCTAGTTTTTTAACAAATTTATTTGGAGATTTAAATCTTCTACGTATTTTCTATAAATAGAGTCAAACTTATGGCACGAAAAACCCAAAACGTCGTTTATTTTAAGACGGAGCGAGTATACCTGTACATGTAATAAATATATAAAACATATACATGTAAATATACATGTGTAAGTACTCCAATCCGTAGAGTAGATCGAGACAGGATAGTCGGCATTGAACGTGTAACTGCAAGCTCGGCGTGCATGCCGCCTTGGCACAGCGGCCGCGTGCTCCATGCATGGAGAGACACAGAGAGAGACAGACCTGCATGCTGCTGCTGACGGCCGGCCTCGACCTCTGGGTGTTGCTGTTGTTGCTGTTGGCGTGAGGAAGAAGAAGAGAAGCGACGCAACGCATGCAATGCAATCGAAGGCCAGACCAGACCAGATCAGAGAGAGAATGAGATGGTCAGATGGATATGCATGATTCAGAGATGATGAGCTCGGGATCGAGTGGTCACATCATCACAAAGGATCGGATCCATCAGAGATCAGACATCGAACCATCGATCTCGATGGATCGATGCAGGCCTGCAGCTAGACTAGCTACGAGTAGCTGTTGCAGGATCCGCCTACGTCGGCATGCATGCACGCTGTGGTACGTGCTGCAGTGCGCGCGCATGGCATGGCATGGCATGGCATGGCGCGCCACAAGCCCCACATGCACATAGTACCAGTGACCGACCACTCACGCCAATGCAGGCAGCAGCTCTGAAGGTCCGATCCCTGCTGCTGCTCTGTACCGTATGTAACTGTGTATACGTACGGTGCCGCCGCGTGCGTGAGCGTGACAAAATAAATAACTGCCAAAACTGGTCGCGCAGCGTTTTGGGCTTCGATCGGTTCCCTACGTAGTATACAGTATTGTGTTTCATACAAGGATCTGTCGTCCCTTTCCAACAGTGTTGTGTTTCTTCACGGCTAGCTGTTCCTTTTAGTAGATTGATCTATTAAAAAGTCAACATTATATCGTTATTCTTTTCAATGATACTTAGTAGGTGATCATGTCCCCTCCATAGCATTGTACACATCCAACATCTGGCACAAACTATATACTCCCTCAGTCCTACAAAGAGTGTCATTTTAGTTTTTTCAACCATTGTGTTTTGATCGTTCGTCTTATTTAAAAATTTATACAAATTAGAAACAAATAAATCATTATGAAAGTATCTGTATTGATAAAATATATTATAACAAAATAAATAATATTTATATAAAAATTTTGAATAAGACGAATGGTCAAAAACGTGATTGTTGAAAACCTAAAAGACACTCTTTTTTTAGGACGGAGGAAATAATTATCAGGCATTAAAAGAAAAAAACTATATAATTATACAACTTGTACTGATGGTTGCTCCTGACTGCACTACCAGTTTATCTCAACTGCATGCAAATCGACGATCGGACTGACCACCAGCATTTACATGTGAAACTGAAAAGAAATTTCAGCAGTACAGTGTGTGTACACGCATGCGTGACCGGCCTAGCTACATACTCCTATGACGATCGATCTCATAATGCAGCATGCAGGGTAGGGTAGATGGATCGATGGAATCTCTCATTCAAGTCAGTAGCCAGAAGAAGCATTTAGACGGTTCCTGTTTTCTTTCAGAAACTTTTTATGCAATCTCTGTCTCTCTCATAGTACCAGCCAGTAGCTGTAGACCTCTTTCTGAGAAACATGTAACTGGTGCCTCTCTCTCGTGTAGGTATACAAAACCAACGGGCTGCAGGCCGTTGTGCATACATATACAGAAAGCTAGCGCCGGCCATGCATCCACGAACAGCGCAAATGGAGCGTACGTAGAGTTGGGCGCTGCAGCTTCGTCTGTCAAGTGCCAAGGCATGCCAAGCTATATTTATGTATATGTATATGTATTTGTATTATCAACAAATAAATTAACATGTATAGTAGTAGCAATGAATCGAAGTGCACCAAAGCTTGTAAATTGAGTGGATGCACGTAGGAGCACGACCATGAAAGAGATGGATCGAGGAGGGACAAGATGTTTATTTCACATGCAGATGACTTGAATATAACATGCAAACGCATAGCACAGGTAGCTAGTAGCTACCTGCTGGATCTAGGTACTAGAGGTAGCAGCTGCAGCTACACTGCGCGTTCAGGCCCGACCATAAAAAGAAGGTGATGCTGGCCTTGGAGAGTGGAGAAGGAATCTGTTTTGAATTGGAGATAGATGGTCAGTTTACGGCCAGCCAGTGGAGTGAGTGAATACGCTAGTACTCACTCTCCAGCCACTGATCGCTCTTTGATCGCGATGACTTGCATTTGCACGGGCATGGTGTTGCAGAGATCTTCAATGCCTGCCTAGTTACTACTCCCTCCGTCCCAATCGAGTTTGTCATCCTGAATTCCGTGCCATCTTATTCGATGCTTCGTCTTATTCAAATTTTTACACAAATATAATTTATTTTGTTACGACTTATTTTATCAATGAAGATACTTGAATATTGATTAATTTATTTTATGATTTGCATAAATATTTTAAATAAGACGGATGGTCAAACATAAAGTTCAAAAGTAAAAACGACGAACTCTATGGCACGAGGGAGCAGTGCAGGATCAGGAAGAGCATGTAGTGCAAGAGCAGGATATATGATTGTATATTCAAGAAGAAACTATAGAAGCTACGACTACTGCTACTGAATTCTGATCAGATCCATGTTTTTGGTTCGTGTCAATGCAAAGTTATTGCATGCACTACAACACTAGTGTAGCTACACTGTGTACCTAGTACTAGCTTGCTAGTACACTGTAGTATATTATGTCTTTTGTAGGAGACGAGAGGTTGTGTTGTGTGGAATTACTGCACGCATGCATATGCAATACAAGCCAACCATGGGTGTGTTTGGATCCCAAATTCCTCCCAAATTTCACTATGCAAAAAGAAGATTCCCCATCACATCCGTCGGCCGGCAACATGTATGGAGTACGAAATATAGGTAAAAAATTTAAATAATTACACAGTTTAGATGTACATTGCGAGACGATTCTTTTGAGCCTAGTTACGCCATGGTAGGATAATATTTACCACTAACAAACGAAACGTGGTACAGTATACGATGTGACATACATCCCACCAAAATTCGTCCCCGAATTCGGGGCTCTAAACGGGGGCCCATGCTTTCTTTTGATCAGACAGAAAAGAGATGCTAGCTATTACTCCTACTCCAGGAAAGACGCATGGTGTATGCATGGTACTCTCTCTCAACATTTCAAACCTTTTTTAGCAGCAGTGCCACAGCAGCACTGTGCTCGAGTGCTGTCCGTCCTTGGTGCCAATTCACTTCGCTCTGGGCAAGAATTGATGCATGCTGCAATGCACTGCACTGCAATGCAATTTGAAGTCTGCCTGACTGCTTTTCTAGCTCGGAGCTGTGTACACAGTAATACAGCAGTGTAGTACTACGTGGCACACACTGCTATCAATTTGTTGTTGGAATGATCCATCAGATCAGATCAGCCAAAGATCAGGAGATTAATGGACCTGCACAGTATCAGGGATGAAATCTTAGTACAACGATCGAGCGAGCTGCAGCAACATATATTTATATAATGATGAGATAATGTAATACTGTGATCACGTGAAGACCTGCATGGAATGAAGCTAGGCTGCTTAACTGCTGCTCTATCAATCTACTGATAGATAGATCGATGCTGCTGGCTGCTCTTCTCCATAATTATTTCCTTTCTGAAACCTCTGTAATTGTCTCTGCTGCTGTGTGCATCTACATTTGTCTCACTCAGCCTCTCAATGCAACTCCTTAATTAATAAACCTTTACTAGTACTACAGTTAATGGCACATGCTAGTCCAGATTCATTTACTGTATATATAATCAGATGCATGGCTGGGGCTTATATACACATTATCTAAATCCTATAGTTCTTGCTTAGTGTTATATAGGATGATGAGATAGACCAAAAGCAAAACATGAAACTGACATCATCAAAAGCAAAACATCAATGAACTTTATGGGGTTGTAAATCTAGGAATTCCCCCCCTACGGGTGGCCATTTGGGACAAAGGCTGCTTATTAGGCACCCCAAACTTCTATATACTCTCAGATCAGAATGGCTGAATTAATCCATAGAAATTACATTTGCATTGGAAAACATCAAATGAACTTTATAGGGTTGCAAAACATGCAGAATGGCTGAATCATCCCCAGACTTTATGTGCACAGCTTCTTATTATAACATTTGAAGAGGAACAAGCGCATGCTGTAGATAGACAAACGGCCGGCAGATGAAAGAGAGAGATGGATGGAAAAAAGTTTCTGACAGATATTAACTTTGTCAACTTTGTCGAGCCAGAGAAGAAAAGAATGAATAGATTTATTGGCTCCGTGTAAAAGATCGATGGCTACTTGCAGAATGCAGCAGCAGCAGCAGCAGCATGACGTCGTGGATCGTTTCCTCTAGCACCGGCCATGCTACGTACTGTAGACTTGCTGCCAGTGCTGGTGTTGCTGTACATGGATCGTATTCCCGAGACCCACAGACAGGCGTCTAGAAAGAAACCTCAGCCCAGCTGCAGTGAGAGGAGAGAGGACAACCGTATAGTACTTCTACCACTGCTACTCACGTAGCTACACCAGACAACAATAAATACCTTTGCATTGCCATTGCATGCAGCAGTAGGATCACTGCAGCTACGCTCTATCTATACGGCCTAAAATAAGGATACATCAACTCATCGGCTTGTGATCTATCAAATCATGTGATCTATACGGCCTAAAATAAGATGGGGTTTGCTATGATAGTACCCATAAATAACAATGTCTTCTCACATAGTTATGTAACTGTAGGAGAGAGATGTATCCAATAGTTGTGAATGATGTGTAGTCCACCTTTGTTAATAATGATTTGAAAATTTTATACATGCCAAAATTTCAGATTTTCAGACACCTTTAAGATATATTTTTAAGTCGGTATCACCAAAAATACTTATAACATTTCCTTGGTTGCCCCAACCTCCAAAAATTTAATAACCACCAAGAAAATGATAATTTATTTGTCGGCTTAAAATAAGCCCCATGGAAAATGATGTTTTTCTTGGCGGTTAAGAATAGCACTTTTTTCAAGGTCACGCCTAGACGCGTTTTTGTTTCTTAGTTGTTTAGAAGTATGTACAATTAGAAACCTCTCTAACGAAACACCCATATTACTTGACGGTTTACCATCCCTCAAGGAATACATATTTCCCTTGGAGGTACGTTGGTGTCCACATCAGTCAAGGAAACTACATTTTTTTTGCGGTTTTGTTTTGGCCCTCAAGTAAATTTCTATCGGTAAAGGTAATTCCCGTTTCGTGTTGTGATTGTAGGAGTATTATGCAACCGTGCATGCATCATCTTTAAATTGCATACGCTGTTTAAGTTGCTGTATGTTTCCAGGTACCTCATCATCACCATCGTACATCATATAGGAGTACGTGTGTATTTAATTTATAAACGACAATATGTAATGTAATGTAGTATTGTACAGCTGGTCCTGCTACCTGCTACAGTATCTTGTAGTGCCGGCGGCAACAAATGATGACGTGTATGTGTCCGAGTGTGTAACCCATGGAATAGGGATCGACATAATAAGCAGCTACTCTGTATACGTACGTACGTGCATTGCCCTGTATCACGGTGATCCAGCTCGATCGTTTATTTGCGACCCATTAACTAGTGATGATGGCTGCCGGCCGTCACGACCGGCGGTGCAAATCTGTCGCACTGTACACACACAGGACTGGATCGATCAATGCAAGTACCCTGCCGTGCATATATGCAATCTGTAATTAGTTTAAGGTACTGATGACTTAATTTATAGAGCATGAGCTTTATTCATCACCGCCGTGTGTGTTTAAACTTATCTACATAAATATATAAATAAATAAATAAACGAAGACATGGACTAAGGTAGAAAGAAGTTCACAATGATGATAATATAATGTACCAAACCACTATATATATATCCCAAATAATTATAGGTCGTTTTGTTTATTCTAAGACAAAATTGCACACAATGAATATAAAACGTACCAAGCCACCCTCCTTCCCCGGCTTGTGCCGCCACCCTGCCGATACCTCTCACACTTTCTGCGCAACACCTTTTGGTGGGCGTGTTGTTCGGACCAACCCGACTTGAGAAGTATCCCGTCAGGTCGTGCCATGCCAAGCAGGCTGAATACTCATCTAATCTAATACAAATGCAAATATGTTATATGTATCTAGAAAAGTGAAACTAATGACCTACTCCGTATAGATTAAACCGGAGAGAGTACATGCATGTAGATAAATCTACCGAACCGAATGTTGTACGGAACCGGCCAAAGCTGCAGGCCAAAAAGGAGTACTATGCATGCACAACAATGATGTAGCAATGAGTAGACAGGAATGTGGTGGAGATGGAAAAAAGAGGAACAACATCATCAGATAGTAATGATGAATTTCTGATGTTTCTGAAAATCTGCGTATATGCCGGCCTTGCAGTACGGAGTACAGTACGTACGTAGAAGTATCTGATGCCCGCCGAGAGCAGCAGTATTGTACAGTATATACATACCATATACATACTCCTACGGAGTAGGCATGGAGAGGAGAGATCACAGTCACAGGTCAGATAGGACAAGGCATTCAGTTTTGTCATAGGAGCATCACATCGATGGTACGAACTCCAGCGACTGGATCTCACACACAAACAAACACACGTACTAGCCCGGAGCTGCGGCCAGTTTGTGTAGAGTAGGAGTAGTGTGTGACGCGTGACTGAGCTGACTTTACAAGACTAGTCGGCGACGTACGTATCCTACTGTATATTGCAGCTGCTTCCCCGTTCTTCAGGTTCGTCAGATCGACCAGGCCGGAGCCCTGGAGCTGGAGCAGCGACAGCACGCGTCACACTTCGATGGATGGATGATGGACATGGACATATGTGTAGCTAGTAGCCACCCCTAGAGCAGCAGCATGTATATCCCCGCCTTTGTCTTGAGCCCAACAGCTAGCATACTGTATATGCTTTTGTATTGTTTACTCTAGCTTCTGTTCTCAAATTAAACGAATGCAATTCTTGTTCTTAAAAAAATCAAGTTTTTACGACAAATTTTGAAATCTAAAACATCAAGTTTTGTACTGAGGAGAAAGGAGACAGCAGATACTCTAGTTAAACTCAATCTCAAATCATGATTGCATCTCTCTGGTTTTTCTACGGAAGACAGTAATTGCTACATGAATATTAACGTACTACGAGTAATAAGCACGTCAGTAGTACGTGACGTAGCGAGAGGTTGCAGTAAACTTCGCAGTGGCGTACCGCAGGCCTAGGCTGTGTTTAGTTCCCCAAATTCCCCAAAATTTCACTATGCAAAAAGAAGATTCTCCATCACATCAAAATGCCGGCATGTAGGTAAAAAAAAAAATAACTAATTACACAGTTTAGATGTACTTTAGGTCCAGACGAATTCTTTTGAGCCTAATTACGTCATGGTAGGATAATATTTACCACTAACAAACGAAACGTCATTTGCAGTGCTCGATGTGACATACTCTCAAATTTTTGCCCCAAACTTTGGGCTCCAAACACAGCCCTAGATATTTACCTCGAGCTCGTGCAGCCATTGCATTCTGAACTTCTCAGTAATTGATTCCGTGTCTTCCATTTCATGCAGGCCGGACGGCCGGTCCATCGACATTTAACTCCTCGTCGACACCATTGCTCCTACGCTTTTCCACTTTGCTAGCTGATCTACTAGGTCCATCGGTTTCCTTGAATCCAATCGAGTTTGAATTCAATTCGTAGCTAAATTCAAACACCATTCAAGCTCGTGCATCATTTGCTATCTAGGACATGAAGCAAGCTATCGTCCCTCTCAAGCTTTTCCCAAACTTCCCGCCGCTAGCTCCATTCACTAGGTCCATCGGTTTCAAGCTGCTGAATCCGAAAGGTCGGAAGATTGGATTGGATATTGAGCAATTTGTGGATTGCGTTTGGGGCTAAAGAAAGGACTTGTTTGAAGTGGGATGAACCTCTGCCATGGAGCTCAACATGGCTGGGATTGTGGAAGAGGAGGCACGCTGGTTAGCTCATCTCTTTGTTTCATTCTTGTTGCAAGTGAATGTAATCGCTCTTGTAATCCGATGCAAAAATCCGGTAATCGTCGATCGGACCATTGTTAAACTCTTTTTTTGAAAAAGCGGCGGCGAAGGCGTGCTCTTGAAAAAAAAATCTGAATTCAAACTCTGTTTTGGAAATAAATGATCTACCTATTGCTAGATGGCGGTTGGCAACAACCTCCCAAATGTAGGGAAGTTCAAATAAGCAACATACCTGGGAAGGGCATATGACACATTGATGCCGTTTTGTTGCCCATCATTTTTGAGAAGTCAAAATTAGCGTGTCACCTGCATATATAACCCCAGTATGGCTTCAGAGTACTACTACAACGCCTTTATTAGGAAGGCAAAGCTAGAAAGATTGTCACCACCAATGACGGCCATATATACACCGAGCAAAGGATTTCACCTTGTACATATATTTCAGGTAGAGAAGCCAGCAATTATTCTTAAGCACTTTTGGTTTGCTGTCTTGAAAGGTCAGATAGCCAGTGACGGATCTAAAATTTCGTAGAAGAATTGCTTGAATATCTATAGCTCCTCCTTCCTCTCTTTCACACTCTGTATCTATAAAAAATAGAATATGGCCTAAAGGGAGGGGACCACCAGTAGATCGCTCCTATAGCCTATTGGCAACCTAGTTAAATATAGCGTCTCAAATATAATACGTTCTACATTTGTCTTAATTAAAATAGACTATTTGGCTCTAATAACCACCAATGTTAAATGAAACTCGATAAAAATCGCTTAATGTGCATGCCTATGTATTTTTTCTATACACTTTATGATCTAAGTTAGCAAAAGTTTTACCTAGAAAAAAAATGCCTTGCATATTTTTGGACATTTGGAGTATCACGGTCTAGTAATTGGCCAAGCCTTGTTGTGTTGTTTTCCCTACACAAATCTTCTAGCTTATATAAACAACCCGAGAATAATGTAAGTTTGACCCAAGCACACAAAGGTTATGTTGAATTTGTTTCAAAAGTCCTATGCCTTTTTTTTTTTGTAGTCACATAAGCTTTTGGAAAAGTCCCTCCGGAGATGCTTACAAGAAAAAGTGATAAAAAAAGCTCTGCTTGTTTGGTTTTCTTGGGGACTTGGATTATGCATCTTTGGTTTTATTCTTTATGAAAATACGTATCTAGCTTGGATTGGTGAGTTTACATCATTAACTCATCGGTTGAATTAAATTGCGTCGTCTAGCCTGCAAATTAACTGTGCTGTGTTGCAAGTACACATAGACATATACCTTGTACCTGTAGGGTATGTGCCATATATATGTGGTCTGTTGCACACCAGCACGCAGGCCTCCATCATCAATAACAAAGCTAGATTCGGGCGCAAAGCACACCCATTAACTCGCCAAATGAAGTTTTAGTACGCAATCAATGAATGGCTAATCACGCACGCGCATAGCGTTAAATTGTGTGTTCCTTATTAGGAAAGTACAATTAATGCATTATACTTCTCCTATGTTATACTCAGTAATATCTTTTTTTTTAAAAAACTTGTAGGTAAATTGTTGAACTAAAAGACGAAACTAGTAGCATCGATCCAAACCGTGTGTGATCCACATCATAATTGTTTGCCGAATTTTCCGGCGGTGTACTGCTACATGCTACTACACGCTCCACACTGTGCTGTGTGGTCACGCACTGTACGATTTGCACATATATGAAGGTAGTGAATGCAAACGAAAGAAGATCTGTGGGGCTAAGCTGCTGATTAACTTCCATAACGTAAATATATACTCCTGTAGTCTATCTTGTGAAATTATACTACAAAATGGCATCCCACACACACACAATTCATTGAAGAAGAATGCAATTCTCACTTTTTAAAGTTAAATAGTTCAGATTTGACTATATATATATATATATATATATATATATATATATATATATCTATATATATATATATATATATATATATATATATCTATATATATATATATATATATAAAGTATTAACATTTATGATACAACCATAAGTACTATTAAATTTATAGGAAAAATATATTTTCTTAATAAATATATTTGAAAAATAAATGATATTTATTATTTACTAACACCAAAGAAAAACGTCTTTAGCTACTTTGCTCAACTAGAGGCAACTACTACATACTCCTCCGTTCCCAAATCTCCATCGCATTTTGGCCTGGGCACCATTGACCAAGGACACCACCATCGCACGCCGATTTGCTATTAATAGCCGCACTCTTCTTAATCCGGCGTCCGTTCGTTTTAACTCGAGTAATGACGGCACAGATGCCACTGAAAACGCCGTTAGGCAGAGGCTCACGTACGCAAGGCCGCACGACCGCGCGCTATTTTCGCGCGCTCACGTACCCCTCTCACTATTCGCGTGACCAGGCATTTCGTTTGAACTTCGGTACAGCAAAAATTCAGCCGCGAAAGCTTTCAAATTTAGCGCCATCCTCTAATCATTTTCACCACGGCCTATATAAATCATCCCCTTGCTTATCTCTTTCTGCCTCACTCAGCAAGGAGAACCAACGCAATGCCTACCTTACAGCCACCTGAATCAAGCCAAATCAATCCCATAGATTGGGATGACGTTGCAGGATTTCATGGCCTGCTCATGACCTTGATTATGACATGGTGGGATGATGGAATAGAAGGTGCTCTTTCACTAATTTTCTGCTTTTGCCATGTTCTTCTTCTATTTTTTTTTTTCATTAAACCTTTTTGTTCCATGCCATAGATGACGACGATGGAGCACCAGCAGGTGACGTACCAGCATCTGCTGATGCAGCACCCATAGGTGCCGAACTGGCCATCCATGGCAGTCAGCGCTGAGGCTTGACGACAACAAGGGCACTCGATGGCGAGGTGTCAATGAAACGACGGAGGCGCTGAGGCAGTACGTAGGGAAACGATGGAAACGTCAGATGCGGTAAAAGACTATAGCGGGCCGGCGGCGTGATTAAGAGTCCGTGGGCCCGAAACGACGTACACCGGGAAAAAGAGCCGGGCTTCCGAGAAAACGGGAAAGTAGCTAATGCGACGGAGGAATTTGTAGAAAAACGCAAAAAACGCTGTGCGGCGGAGATTTGTTGGGAACGGAGGGTAGTGCTATATAATGCTTTGCGTCTTGCTTCATGACCGTTATAAAAAGGTATAAAAATTACCAAGTTTGATTAATAAAGACTTGTGTATCGGTCCTTCAGTGAGAACACCATGTCATAATAAGATTAGGCAATGACAACTACAATAACATAAGTAAAAAGAAAGCTAGTAAAGTGTAGATAGACAAACTAAGACTACCCACAGTGTGCACTTTTAGCGATGCTGAGATAGGAAAATTATGAAGCATCGAGGCTTAACGTTATGTGTACCGTTGCTCAAACAAAAACATATGAGCTTGTTTATCATTGTTCACCGATGCTTGGCCAAATAAAAAGTATTTTCCAAGCGGCCATTGGCTCTCACGACAAAAATAAGAATATTGTTCTGACACATCTTCTGACTACTCAGAGCCTCGATGCTGACATTGTGGCAATGCTTGGATTTTTGGTTTTGAAAATGAAGTGGCACTTTTTTTTTTTCATCAACAAACAATCGCAAATGGTGCCGCAAACAATCACCAAATGGTGCTCAACAATCCTAACCGGATCGAGCACACGTTTCGCTGGCTAGTCACTTATATCTAGAGACAAATTTTGATCATTTTGATACCTTGTATTTTTATGATAGATGGAATATCATAAGGACACATAATATTACTACTCGGGCTACAAATGCTTAAGTGGTTTATAACATCATTGGATACCTCTTTTTTTTTTTAAGGCTTTTGGACAAATTAAAGTCTCAAAAACCCTTCATTTTGCAGTACTGTGAGCATGGATGGGATATAGATAAATGATGCAGAGGTACACAAATTAGCCTCAGCATATAATTTAAAGCAAACACTAGTAAAATGATGTAATAAAGATTACAGTTAGCCTCACCATAGACGAGTACATAGACTATACATACATATAATATATATATACACATGACGACACAGGAGAATAGGATGAGGGTACGGTATCGATCGACTAGCTGCTACTAGGTAGGAGTATGGCCGTAGGTAGGAATGCAGGAAATACAAAAGGATGGAAGTAATTACTCACTGAATTCAGCTGATCCGCTACAGTGTTTTTCCCTACCCATACACAACTACGTAGGCCACTACAGTAGACATGAAGGAGCAGCGTGGCCATCATCACCTCATAATTCCCCGGCCAGTTTCCCATTGCAACGACTGTGCAATGGAAGAGCTACAATGCAAGCGCGCTCTCTCTCTCTCTCTCTCTAGTTTGAATTATACTACAGTAAAGCTACAACGTAGATGATCACATAGAGAACAGATTGATCTGCTTACAAAAAAGAGGATGAGCAGCAGCTGATTACCTTCCTTCTGAGCTCTAAACTAGGACAGCCAAAAGAAAAACCTAAAACAAAGCGGGGAAGCTTCTTCTCCAAACAACGGTGGGCTCTCTGCGACTTCGCTTCTGGACAGAGAGCCCGTGTTTGCAGCGACGGATGACAAAACAAGGAGGGGCCATTTACTGCGAGCTGTATTTAAAAAAAGCGAGAATTACAGACCGGGGATTATTCAACTGGACAGGTGTGATTGGTTCTTGCATGCATGGTGACATTATAGGCCGTGTATTGGTTCGTAAGCGCGGGCACGCCCAGGCTCGATCCTGCGTGTTTGGTTGGTAGCCACGCCTTGCCAGCGGTGGTAGCGCCACTAATGATGGCGTCGCGGCAGTTTGGCAAGCTAAGTTTTGGCAACCATGCTTGATATTTCGTGCAGCTGCTTTCTCGCCAAAGGTTAGGCTGACGATTACGGCCGCCACCACCGCCACAGCCACACCAAGTCGTGGCGAAGGCGTGAACCAAGCAGCCCCTAAATGTACGCATGCACTGCATGCCCAGCCTAACTTCTCTCTATATACAACGGTTTTGTTTGAAAGATGAGCTTGCATGAAAGACCAGCAACGAGCGAGGCCGGGCCAGAATCAGATTGAAGGGACGACACGACGTGCTAAATTACTCACCACCAGAGAAACCATTCAAGGCTAGCTGCTGCAGGCATGCCACTTGGAAAGGGAGCCATTTTCTAAACAGGAATACTAATACAGTAGAGCACAGTACAGCAGCACTACGTGTACTGTGATCATCGTCTTCCGATACGCCAACTGAATGCGATCGTGTAGCTAGTCGTAGTAGTACCATGGACGTCCATCATCGATCGATCACCACTCACCTCGATCTGGTTAATTTAGTACCTCACTAAATGCTTTTGTTACTGTAGCTAAACCTAATCGAATCACCATCTATCTTTGCTAGAGCAAGCAGCTGCTCGTGGGAGATCGATCGAGCAAGCTGTACTACGTGCGTAGTAGTATCGTCTAGCTACTCGTAGTACCTAGAATAGCCACTTACTGTCGCTTGACGTTTGTGTCGTACTAGTGTTGAGTAGTAGCTATTCGATCGCACGCGATCAGTGACCAAATAACTGTGCACAGTAGTGCACGCACAAAGTATGAACACGTACGTACGACCACGCTCGCCGCATTCGTCGATCCCACAACGACGACGCAACGTACGTACGTATAGCCTAGAATCAATAATACGCCAAGCAGCTACTCCCGTCTCATTGAGTTTTTCACCCTCGATTCACGTGTCATCTTGTTAGATGATTCGCCTTATTCAAACTTTTTATATAAATATAATTTATTTTGTTATAACTTATTTTATCAATACTTAAATATTAATTAATTAATTAATTTTATTATTTTTTTAAAATATTTTGAATAAGATGAATAGTCAAACATGAAGTTTAAAAGTCAAAAACGTCAAACTTCATGGGGGACGGAGGAGGCTTTAGTGTTGCCTCTTGCCACCACTGAATCCTTCCGGATCCTCTCACTCTCACTCACGTACTTGTTCACTTGGCATGGCTCATGCATGCATATGGATTTCAAATTTAGATGATACGTATTATTTTTAAACAAGTTTTAAATAAATGACAACTCAGGCCATTGGCCATCACTACTACAAAAAGCGATTTGTAGGGCCAACGCTACTTTCTTGTGGGGTGGGCGATGATTGAAGCGTCCCTACTATTTGTAAAAAGTGGCTCTATATATTAAGCTCCTTACAAATAGTTCCAAATAAATCCCGTGTAATAATTTCTATATCTACTGCAGCGTCACATCATTAACATAAGCTAAAAATGAAATAAATAAAGTTTTCATCTTTATTAACAATATAAACTGATCCGTTCATGCAACCCGCGGCGATGGATGCGCCAGGCAAGGTGGTGGCCGGACAAGGAGGGCTTATACGGCGGAGAGGGCCTTCGGACAACTTTGTAAGCAAAAGGATGAACAATCACATGCAAATTTTCATAGTGAAACAGTCCTAGAAATCAAGATGGCACATAAAGAACAACACAAGGTCATGACGAGAGGCCCGGCGAAACATGCGATAGTGTGTAGGCGGTGCCCCTTTTCCTTATTCACAACTCAATGTTGGCGAGAGGTTACAACTTAACAAAGGCTAACACACAACTATTACATCCGACTTCGTATACGGTAGCCTTAACTTAGCGCACAACACAAAGACACAAGATACAAGTCGATATATGTTGATAGAAAACAACGCTGCCCTAAAGCGTTAGCGGTAAGCGCGGTGACCCGCATCTGCCCCACTCCTGCGTTTCCCGCCAAGGCTTCAACTCATATTCTACCAACTCTTTTTTCCAAACCGACTTCACATCAGCACTATAGCCCCATTTGTGAACACAAGCTTACACCAACAATCTCTTTCAGATTAAGCGAGGTTAACCAAGATCCCCGCACCCATCAAATTGTATCATGACACCCGAGCTTCAACTGCGCAAGTAGCCGTCGGTCATCAGCCGCCACGTTCACGGTACCAACCGTCTTGACCACAATCATCCCGCAGCTCCACTCATTCACGAATGAAGTGAAACTTGATGTCAATGTGCTTGCTTCCACCGTAGAAGCTGGGATTTTCATTAGGCCTGCGGGCGAGTTATTGTCCACCATCATTGACCTTTGCTTTCCTCGGTTTCTAGTGAGGCTCACCCAAATGGTTCATGTGCCACAAAGCCGCTTTCTCTTATTATGCGTAGAGCTGCCGCTAAACTGAAACTTCACATGACAATGCCACGGAGTCTTCTTGTGGTGAGTTCCAGGTCACTAGAACTATCATTCACATAGAAGGCCATTCTCCAAAGCTCCTTCTACCCACAAATATCCCCACCAACGTAAACCAACCCATGATTTAAAGAGCCCTTTGGAAGATATCTTTTGTAGTATCGGCTAATCGGCACTTTCGGATGTGCTGCAGGTTAGCTTCTCCATGAACCTACTTGCCATACCAACCTAAAAAGCAGTCGAGTCTAGTGTGAACAACTATCTCAAAGCATCCAATCACTCTTCTATATTGGAGGGTGCAACAATTTTCTCCCCCGCTAACACTTAGTGGAATTATAGTCGACCATTCCCAAAGCGACTCAACACTCACTAGTACAATATTCTTTTTAGATTGTGTTTTTTATATATTTTCGGGTGGTTTTAAAACCGCCATTAAAGGGAAGGTCACGGTAACTCAAAGGATTAACCGTGGCGGTTTTTTTGAATCCACGGTTTTTGAACCCCAAAATAACCGCACGGTTAATGGAATAAAAAAATAATAATAAAAAGAAAAAGGCCCAGATCGAACCCTAATGGACCCAATCCGGGCCACCACCGACGGTAGCTGTCGCCGCCGCCATGAGTGGAACCGGGTGGGGTAGAGGCCGGATCTGCCCTCCCCACCACCGGATCCGGCTTCCACGCCCGGGGATATGGAGGAGGGTCGGCCGCCGCCGGGACCACGAGATCCGTCGCCGCCGGTCCCACGAGATTCGCCGCCCGCCGGTCCACGAGATCCGCTGCCGCGGTCCTCGACCTCCGCTCGCTTGGCATCCACCGCTAGTCCTCGAGGCTCGCCACCGCCCGGCGCGTTACACACGTGGGCCTCGCTACTGGGACGGGGAGAGGAGGGGGCCGCCGCCGAGGATCTCTCCACGACCACAGGCAGCCATTGCGTATGGCCCAGAGCGACTTGTGTGTCTGGCACACCGAGAGAAGGGAGGAGAGGTGAGGAAATTTTGGAGAGGAGGTGGGAGGAAGTGGCCAGGAAGGGGAGAGACAACCCGCGACGGGAGGAAGGAAGGGAGAAGATTTTTCTGGTGAGAGAAGAGGGGAGGTGGGGAGTGAAGTGGGGAGTTAGGGTTAGGTTTTCATTATATATCTTTGAGATGCGATGTAACGGGCTCATTTGGGCTGGTATGGACCTTTTGGTGCTGACTGCCTCATTAACCATGGTGGTTTTTATTATAAAAACGACCATGGTTTAACGGCTACCGTGGCATTTCTAAAACCGCCGGTTAATGAAAAATGACCGCCACAGTTAATTAGGTATTGACCATGGCGTTTTTCTAAAACCCACCACGGTTAATAAATCGAAGTGCCTTGTAAAGATTTTTTGAAGTAGTGACTTTCTTGGCATATCCAGCTTGTTTGATAGTTATGTAATCCTCTTTTGCTCAACTTCAATTGCAAGATAGAATGATAGTTCCCCTAAATCACTCATATTAAAATCAAGTCATCTTCCTTTGAAGTTTACAATCTCACTCAGTTTGCCACCAGCCACCATCAAATCATTCACAGAACTCCATGTGGTCTGGTTTTTACTGGGCGCAACATGACATGATACAAGTATGCCTTCTTTACCTACCCAAACCCACAAAAGCCATATATAGTTGGTAGGCAAAAGAATGGCATTCTCCTAAGCCTTTAGTGAGAACAAACCACATATATATTGAGCGATCAAGAGATCATTCGAGGAACTAATTTTTTCGCAAAAACATTTTAGAAAACCTCTAAATTGATATTTTCTCAAATAATGAAAAATAAGCAAGTCCGTTGATCTGTTCTACCTTGCAACCACTAAGATTCGTAGACGCTCAAAAAGCCCCACAACGACCTGGCTGGTAATAAGGTGAATAAAAACAGGCCATTTTATTCAAACTCTAGCGTAAATTTTTTTGTTATAAGCATGACACTCTTAAAAACATGATCGGCATAGAAGCAACTTCCGATCAACAACCAAGTCCGTAACTTTTGCAAGAGGGACGAGCAAAAAGGTAAGCCTGGGGAGTTTGTTGACGGTCATTAGCGACATATTTTTATCGCTAGCATTCTACCTTTAAAGGGGTGAAACTATATATTCTCATACTCTCCGAAAAACATAGGGGGCTTAGTTCAAAATTTCGGTAGCACTCTCCCCGCAGAGGAGGTGTCCAAACTTTGCAATAAAAAGCGTCATCGACACCAAGGCCGACAACCACATATGCAAACACATTGAACTCAACATGTCATTGCCAATTCACATCCATATACTACCACCACTACATGGCACGCACCGCTCACCTTGCTTGGGTGGCGGACAGAGCGAAAACGGCAGCATAGCAGGGGACAACTACGGACGACGCACCACAAGCATGAGCGACGGCGGGGGATGACGCACCGAGGAAGCACCACGAGCACAAGCACGAGCGACGGCAGAGGCGGCATGAGCATCGTCCCCTTCTCCTCCCTCTCCTTCTTCTCCTCCTCCCTTTCTCCCTCTCCCTTCCTCCTCCTTCTTCTCCTCCCTCTACTTTTTCCTCCTCTTCAACGGCGAGCCAGGCGGCGGCCGTGAGGCAACTGAGTGAGGCGCGAGGCGGCGCAGTGGCTGCGCAAAGACGGTGGCGCGGAGAGGGCGGTGGAGCGCGCCTGGGCGGGCGTAGAGCTGACCTGGCCCCGACACAGCCGGGCGAGCGGGCCGAGGGAGGGTCGGGTGGCGCGGCGGGCGGTGGGGTAGGGTGGGGGAGGGGATGGCAGCGGGAGCTTCCCGACGGCCACGGGCGGGTGTGAGTATGTGAGAAACTCAGGTGAGTGTGTGTGTGTGTGTGTGTGAGAGAGAGAGAGAGAGGAGCGTAGTGAGGGAGCGAGGGTGTGAGTAAGTAACATTTTTGTCTAAAAAGTCAAATTAATGACCTACTCTCTCCGTCCCCTATGAGAATGTCGTTTTTGACTTTTTGCTATCGAGTTTAACCATTACGTCTTATTCATTTCTACAAATAATAAACTAAAATTATCATTAAAAGTATCCTCGTGACAAAAATAAGTCATAAAAAAATAAATACAAAAATAAGTCATAAAAAAATAAATAGTTTTATTAAAAATTTGAATAAGATAAGTGTTCAAACAAAATGGCACGAAAACCCGTGTGACACTTTCAAAGGGACGGAGGGAGTATAAATTAGAATGGAAAAGAGTATAGTATGTACTCGTATGTAGATAAATCTACCCAATTGAACATAGAAATGCAGCAACAACAAGCCAAACACGTAATGCATGCATGGAATAATGATGTAGCAATGAGTAGTTATCCATTATTATAGGTGCGAGGAAAGGAATGTGGTGGAGATCGAAAAAGAGGAACAACATCATCATATAATGTTGG